>JAEIFK010000454.1:15982500-16207500 GCA_018901825.1 Drosophila funebris | reverse complement strand
AAATATAAACTATTTTCTTCGTATGAAATACAGGGTATCGGGCATACATGGTATCTAGCAATTCATCAGTTTTTCTCGCCATCTATTCAAACTAACACAAACTGCACGTAGTTAATATCTAGCATTCATTTGACTGCTGGCATTAACAAGTATCTCACAGATGCGCACAGATATCACAGCGATGCACACACACACACACACACACACACACACACACATACACATCACTCAAGATATCTGTGCTGCTGGCACACTAATTCCACCAACCAATCCAATGGATACAAGAATGCCTCTAGAAATTCACTTTTATCCTTGATTGACCCAATTCAAATGACGTGTGCTGTCTGAATTTTGCCGTATATTTGTATCCTTCTATCCGTATCTGAAGTTGTCGAGCTCACTGAAACTAGATGACTTCATTTGCTGAATTGCTAAATTCAGAATTCGCGTGCTATTTACTGTTTCTCACAACGTAATTGAAAATGCTGCCAAACTAAACGGCAAATTGGCGCTGTCAAGTGTCAAAAATGCAATAAAACAACTGCAACTGTAAGTGAAATGCACGGGCGAAAGCAACGAAAGTGTTTTTATATCACTGAAATTTCAAAATCATCAAATAATTCCAACTAAAAGTTACCATCAACTGACACAAACTATGCAAAAATGCACAAAACAAAAGCGAAAAGCGAAATGGAAACTCAAAAATCAACAAGAGCATCAACAAAAGTTTAAATACCCTACAGGTAACGTTAACAATGCAAGCTCTTTGCCTAAAAATAGTTGTAGAAATATTGCTTTTCAATTATTAACATTTTTTTTTTTTTTGCTTATGTTGGCAACGATTAAGAAAGCTGAACAAAGAAGAATGTTTAAATGTTGGGAGAGAGTATAGGAGTATATTTTTGTTAAATAAGCTGAGGTATCTCTTATTTTAAATGAAAAACATTGAAAGATTTTCTGTTATGCTGCCTGTGGAAAGTTTAAGGAAGATGCACAAAGGAGAAATAACAATTAAATGATCTATCAAAAGTGATCAACAATACGTGACATGAGTGACTTTGTTTATATTCGGAATATGGGAAAACTAATGCTAATATAATTAGCTGTTCTTTCTTTTTAACATTCTGAAAAGGTTTTCTGTTATGCTGCCTGTGGAAAGTTTAAGAAATACGCACAAAAGAGAAAATATATAGAAATGATCGAGAGTGCGAAACTATTCCTGACTTGACTGTCTTTCTAAGTAGCTGTGAATAAATGTATTCGGAATATGATCACACTTGTACTACTATAGCTAAGGCCTATTATGTCTATAAATATTAAATTTATTTGACACACACAACACAACAATTAATAAAATATGCTGAAAGTGCATCTCGGGCTTTTGAAGCAGAAAATAGTTCTCGCCAAATGGAAGCAAGAAACTCATCTCATAAAACACTATCATCTTTCCCTTAGATCATTAGCACTCCAGCGTAATAGCTATAGCACATTGTCATCAGATATATGTGCATTATATATATATATATATTTCTACTTCCTTTCGAATCTTATAAATTTTATCATAAATTTATAATACGCTCTAAAAGGGTATAAAAACGACACACAGAGCGAAGTCAAGTAAAGGCGAAACGTGTAAGTGGAATTTATTGTTATGATTGCAGTTTGACCTGGCAGAGACACAGTCACACAGTCACACACTCACACACTCACACTCTCTCACACACACACACTCACACACACATGTATGAGCTGTGGACTGAGCCTTAAAGTTAATATTTAGTTTCAAGGCAAACCATTTTGTGCTGGCAATGCAACCAAGTGGGTCAAAGGCATTACAGCAAGACACCGACAAAATGAAACACACAGACCGTCAGGGAGAGTGCCAAGGGGTAGGTACAGGGTGGAAAAAAATAAGTCGGTTGTTGTTGACCAGTCGGAAAGCCGGTTAAACTGTTACAGCAAAGTCCTCAAAAGTCAAGAGCTCAATACTCGTCCAAGTCTGAGTTCCAGTTGGAAATATACAAAATGCAACTTTGAGAATTGCAATTTTTTTATGAATTCTGTGAATACAATAAGTAGACTACTTATGAGTGCATGTGAATCATTTTGTAACATTCTTGCAAACTCAAATAATTGCAGAAAATATAAGTTACGGTTTTATTTTCTAGAAATTTTTTAAACTTCTTTACATCTCAATTAAATTGCAGCAAATATAAATTACATATCTATTTTATATTTATTATTAAAACTTCTGTAGAACTTTATCAAATTGTAGAATATATAATATTTTTATTTCAGTTTCATGTATTTGTACAATTTGTTTATATATTTTACTTTTAGTAAATTTATCTACTTTTCATATATTTTTTTAATTGTTGAAAATATAATTTCACTTTATTTTTATTTTAATATATTTGTAAAATTTATTTACATATTTTAATTTCAATAAATTTTTCTATTTGAGCTTTATTTTAAAAAGTTCTTTACATCTTATTTATTTTATATTTATTTTAAAATTTTTATTCAATAGCAGAATATATAATTTTATATTCATACATTTGTAAAAGCTAAACATAAGCTTTATTTTTAAACCTTTTAATATTTTTATTAAATTGTAGAAAATATTAGTGTAATTTGCATTTTATTTTTGTATTGTAGAAAAAAGAATTGTATTATATTTGCATTTACATATATATATTTTAAATGTCTAGATTTTTTAGTTTAAGTAAATTTAATTTGTATTTTTTCTTTATTTTAAATACCTTTATCAAATTGTAGAAAATATCATTTTAATTTGTTTTTTTTTTTTTTTTTTTATATTTATTTTAGAAACTTCCTAAAATGTTTATCAAATTATATATTTTTTAATTCATTAAAATTTTTAAGGTAAGTATATTTAATTATTAGTTTTTCCTATTTTTATTGTAGAAAATTCTTTTTTATTTAACTTTTTTTAATGTGTTTCCAATTGTACAAAATACAAATGTAACCTTAATTGTTCACAACAATTTGAGCCTTCTGCAGATTTGTATCTGATTAGGAGTTGACTTGATTAACATTTTTAAATAGAAACAGAGAATCCAAATTAAACTTATATTAATGATTTCAGCTAGATGACATTTTATAAAGTGATGGACATTAATATACTATTCTATATATATTTTATATTTTAATAGTTGAATGTTTCTTGTAGAAAAGTAATCTTTGATGTTTACATAGAGCTGTATTATAACAATTTGATTAACGTATTTTTTGTTACTCATCGCTTTCCTTTATTTAAATAACTCAATTAGGCGTTCTACACTGTCGCTGGACTTCAGCTGTTGATTTTGATAAGTTCGCATTTAATGTAATATGCTATTTAAATAGCATTTCTGTTAACTGTATAATGTGGTTAAATCTCAGTAAACTAATTGCTGTCCATTTTCAGTACAATTTGTTGTACTAATTCGCAAGCAGTTCTAATGCTGCATCAACTCTCGCATTGCAAATGAAATTAAAAGTTTTTCCCGCTCACTCTCACTCTCTCTCTCTCTCTCTCTCGCTCTTGCTGTGTCTGCTTATTTTCTTTTCTTTTTTTTTTGCCTTTTAGAACAATTCTAGCTAACCCCTTGCCCTCTACCCCTTTTAAGCCCCTCGTCAACTGCTGTTGTTGCGACCCCCCTTTGGCAAAGCCAATTCCAACTTCAGCTTTAGTTTCTGAGCGAGTTTAAAACTTTGTGCCGACTTTTCACCTGTGTGTGTGTGTGTGTGTAGGTATATGTGAATGTGTGGGTGTGTGTATGTGTGTAAGTGTGAGTGTGAGTGTATGCCAGCGGCAGTTTAGATTTGCATTTGGGAATGTGTTTCTAAGCGCTTCGAAGCTTCTCTGCACTCGCTCTTTGTGTTTGTGTGTGTGTGTGTGTGTTTTTGTGTGCTTCTGTATGCGTGTGTGGGTTTTGTTTGTGTGTGTGTGTGGGTGTGGGTGTGGGTGTGTTTATGTGCTGGATCAGACACAAATATAATAAAATTGCCCTTTGGAAATTAGTTGCGCTTTGCTCACATCAAGCTGCCATGTGCGCTTTCTAGTTGCAGAAACTCACTCCCTCGCCCCCCTCTACATACACCACCAACAATCCCGTTTACCTGTTACCACTTACCCCCCCTCAGCCCCCTCACCACCCCTGTCCTCTCTGTTGCCTTTGTGCAAAACAAGAGCAAATAAAGATGTGGCAAGCGGAAATTTAATATTGATTGTGTTGGTGTGTGTACAAATGGTTGCGCTTTCAGTAAATTATCATGATACACTACCCGACACACACACACACACAAAAAACCGGGACACTGTTAGACACTCAACGGTTTTGTGGAAAGTCTCTAGTGTAGCTTTGATTTTAGTTTTGTGGTTTTTGCTCATATTTTGCAGCTGAGATGTTTTTGTTGGCTGCCTTCGTATATTTTTTTTTGTTGCTTTCTTTCCCTTTCTTTCGCTTTCGCTTTCGCTTTCGGCCAAGTTAATTAAAATGCTTTTCTTGATTTCCTGCAGGGATTACAGTCAACCAAGCAGTCTCTAGTTGATCCTTTTGCTGCTTCTATTGTTTGCTTATTTCATTCAAATTTAGCATGTTGCACACTTTTCGACGCTCAAACCAAAATTTACTTTCACTTTTCACATTCACCAAATCGCCTTACTTTCCTTCTTGAGCTCATTTCGTGACTTAGCTTTTGAATGGATCTTTTTTTTATTACTTCTGGCAATTAAAACTAAAATTGTCAAAGAAAGTTTTACGACAAATATTAGCGCTTTAGAAATGGATGGGAAATTGAAATATTTATTTCATTTTTAAATATCTACAGGAAATTCAAATCGGTTTCGGAAATTGCAACAGCTTTTAAGGGAAAAGTTCAAGTATTTATTATTATTATTATTTGCTTATTGTGAATTGTATATTTGGTGCCTTAACAATTAACAAAATAAGGAAATATATTTAATAATTAAAGAAATTATTTAAGGACAACATAAAATTATTGTGGGCCTACAACTTTACTTAGTTTTAGTTGGGCTAAAATTCCAATACTTGGCATCATTATTTTGACGAAGCAAACACTTAACTTCCTCACTATTTATATGCTATCTCAAGTAATAGAAAAAAGGAATTATTATAATAATATAAATTTAATGTAATAGAAACTATACCACACTATTATTAAAATTCCAGTTGGATTGTTCAAACACTTTATACATCTAATGAACTCGGGTTGAAGTTGTCAAATTTGCCCAGTTTTACAAAATGGTTTTAATTGAAGCGAAGTCGATGTAAATTCTTTACAAAGTGAAAGTTTTTAATAAAAATGTGGATAAAAATTGTATAACTTTTTATTATGTTCAGTATTCAATTTAAAACTTTCTTACGCTATTAGAAAGTAAAAAACTTCTTATTGATTCACATATTTTGCCAATTTCAGATAAAAATAAAATTGTTCAATCAAATAAAAAAATTAATACAAAACCTTCAAATATATCTTGACTTTATGTACATGTTATATAAAATAAAGTAATTAAGTAAATATTTTGAGATTTGCCTTTAATTTACAAACCTTAAAATGTATTTGTAGTAATTATTACTACTAAATAAATACTAACAACAAAATAAAAATATAATTATATACTAATTAATGGCATGTAATGGAATTGTAATTAATGGTTTCGGTTTCGGTTTTTGTTTTATTTAATTAGGTTTAAATTAAATATAATTATAATTATGAATTCATTCTTCATTCTTTGCTTTAAACTAAAATTATAATAAAATGCAAATTATTTGTACTAAATAAATACAGTAATACAGTAATTAGATTTGCCTTATATTTTTCTACTTAAAAGCGCATTTATGTTATTGTGTAATAGTTCTTGGAACAAATTCCGCCTAGATGTTTGGCAATTTGCAGTTGAAAATTACACGATTTTTTTCCTCTGGAAGAAGAACAAGGACAGAGAATAGTGCATGCTTAATGGAGCCTGCTGTAGAAAGTGCAGTTCATTTTGTTAGAGCCACCGATGTAGGCTCGGTGTGTGTGTGTCCCTAGTTCTCTGACGGTTCTCCCTTGTAATTGAATTCCATTGCGCGCCCAAAAGTATGCCACATGCAATAACAAGCGAAATTTAGGCGAAAACGTGAAATTGCCTGCGGTTTTTCAACTATATATACATTTTTTTTGCTGTTGTTGTTGTTGTTGTTGCTTTCTTTTGGTTTGTGATGAGGGGGAGGACGGTGAATGGTGGGTTTGGGGGGAGTGGGGGAGGGGGAGGGGTGGTCGTGGAGGTGTCATGCTTGGTTTATCCGGTGTAACACGCCAGTGACAATGACAGCAATACTGACAACGACAACAACGACAACCACAACGACAACAGCAACGACGACAGCTACAACGATAATTAAAAATAATTTGCAGTGCCAAAGGCAGGCAAACTAAAATGCAGCGAACAGAGGCGGCAGCAGTTGACCAACTCACACACACACAATCACACACACACACACACAGAGAGAGAGAGAGAGAGAGAGAGAGAGACACCCTCTGTTATGCACACAGGATGATGCGAGAACATGCAATGCATTCGATATGGACAGGGAAAAAATGGTGAAAGAAGTTAGATATATGTAGGTAGGAAACGTACATATATGTACATATATAGAGCCTAGTACTGTGGATAAGGACAAACAAAACTGGTGCAAGCCGCAAATATGCTGGCCAAATCACATGCATAGGCCCCGTCATCATCAGCAGCAGCAACAACTCAAACAACTGAAACAACAACAGCAGCAGCAGCAGCAACAACAACAACCACAACCACAGCAACTTGGACGGGAGAAAGCGTCTGTCAAAAGGTGAAAGTAAAGCCGCTCACTCGCTTGTGATTAAAACTGCAAATACGCGCAGACTAAGCTCTAACCAAGCTGAACGCTAAATCCTAAATCCAGGACCTATATACACTCGCAAACTGGCTATGAGTAACAACGGGCTCAAACGTTCGCAATGGCGCCGAAAGCGTGACGTGACACGAGCTTTTTAACAAGAAAATACTATTAAAATACTTAATTATTATGAGTATTTTCTAGTATATAAACATAGCACTGCTAAACATGGCAGTTGGAAATTAATACAAGTTAATAGAACAAATTACTTGGTGTGCATTATTAATTATTAGTTAAGACTATGAGAAATAACTTTATTAGAAATTACTAACATATTAATTAGTAGTATTCAGTATATTTTAGTATATAAGCGACTGGTCACACACAATCGAACGGACGGATGTACATACAGACGGATGGACGAAGGGCGAAAGAATATGACCCAATCAACTCGGCTGTTGATACTCATTATACCCTGTACAGGGATATATTAACTTTGTGAAACAAATTTTTGTAACAGGCAGAAGGAGCCATCTCCGACCCTATAAAGTATATATATTCTTGATAAGCATCAACAGCCGAGTCGATTGAGCCATGTCCGTCTGTCTGTCCGTCCGTCTGTCCGTCTGTATGAACGCGTCGATCTCAGCTACTATAAGAGCTAGAGACACCAAATTTGGCATCAAGGTTCCTGTATACCATACGCAGATCAAGTTTATTTTAAATTTTGGATACCTTCCCCCCTTCCCCCGCAAATCGAAAAAAACGAATAATAGCCACATTTTTCAACGTAGACACTTCTAACTTAACAGGTGCGTTAAGAATGATATGTAGAAGGAACGCTGAAAGTTTCATCAAGATCGGTTTGTAAATAAGACAGATAATCAGCAATAAAAGTTATTTTTCCACGGAATCGTAGAGCAGCAGGCAGCACATGTGTGCGAGCGAGACAGCGAACGACTGTGACACATGCGTCTGCTTACCATGTGTGCATATTTGTGCGAGCGAGATAGGGAACTACTGCGACACAGGCATAAGTAAATTAAGTGTCGTAACACTCAGCTTTTGATTGAATATGTATAAATATGTGAAAGTTAGCTGCTATAAGCATGCAAAGAATTCATATGCTAAATGAGAGTTTCAAAGGGGTTTTCTCTAAACACCTGTTATGTTCTTACTTTTATTTTAATGAAAGTATCTATTATCAAAATACTCTTAATATAGAAGCCTGTACAGGGTATTATACTGTCGAATGCGGTCGACTGTAGCCTTTACGACTGGTTTTTAATATATATAAGTCTGTTACAAACATGTGCACAAAGCTATTGTACCCTTGGCCAAATTAGTTATGTATAGCTTTACATAGGCTTAAACTCGACTAGAAGCTCAGCAGCTGTTGCTGATAAAGATTAAATATACTCTATAGGTATATTCTACATATTGATTTACTTATCTGTTGCATGGCTCTGCACAAAAACATAATACTCGTTTACTACATAAACATATTTAAAAGGCGCTCGTATCGCATTGCAGGACGTCAACACGTGCCCATCTCTAAGCTCAGCAAACACTCACACAAACACAGCCGCACACAGAGAGCACTGACATGAGTATTTTTAAGTTTGAGTGACACGAAGTGAAGGCACAAAGTGTTTGCCCGAAAGGCCGAACGCAGAAAGAGTGTGGAAAGCGTACTATGGGTGGGAGGGGGTTGGAATGTTGATGGGGGTGGGGCTGAAGAAAGGTGTATGACAGTGCAGGAAGCACTTAATGCAAGTGAAAACTTACAAAAGCAACGTCAGTGGGTCGCTGGGTTCGTTCACTCACTTGGCTTTAGCTTGGGCTCAGTTCTGGCCCTAATGCTAGTCCTGGTCTTGGCCTGGCTTGGCAGACAGTCAGCTCAGTCACTCAGTCAAGCAAACAAACAAACAAACAAATAACCAGGCAGAGCATAGCACTACCAACTAGCTAGAGACAGAAAGACACAGAGAGAGAGAGGGAGAGAGAGAGCAAGAAAGAAATTAGAATTAGAGTGAGAGTGAGATAAAGCTAGATAATATGTATTGTAAATTGAAATGCATTTTACCTTCACTTCAAGTGTGCCGAGTGTTAAACGCATAAATATCATTTAATAACAAGGATTACTTTTCAGCTGCTAACGTGTTTTATTGGGGTCAAACGTTTTAAGCTGTGTTGTCTCCGGCAAATTGCAACTGTGTGTGTGTTTGTTCCCACAAATGATAGAAGATTGTGGAGGGAGGGGATAAATATCGCTATAAAGGAAGAACTCTTTAGCTCTTTCTCTTTCTGTCACTCTCTATTCCTCTCTCCCTCTGTCTTCTATCTCTCGCTCGCTCTTTGCCACTATTTATTTCTCATCATGTGCTTAATCATCGCCAAACTATTGGAAGCTTAACTAAAATTATCTTCAAATATCTTTATGCTATCCATTGTCAGACAATTAAACTACAGTCTAGCTTCGCTATAAACAGCTCAGCAGACAACAAGTGAAAGTTTACCCAAGAAAAAGTCATTCAAGTGAAATTAAACTATGATTAGACATAATAAATATCGACAAACTATCGTTAAATAAGCTTAATGTGCTGCACAGTCAAGCTAAGCTTGAAGTTCTGCACCCAAATTAATTACAGTCAAGCTTCGTTAGCAACTAAAGAATACTTGTTTGCAAGTACATTAAGAAATCATTGAAGAGAGAGTTAATTGTAGGAAAAGTAAACGGTACATAAAATATTCTAAGCATAGATTGTCGTTACAACGATGTTTTACTGTAATTTCCAGCGAGTATTTACTTAAGATTAAAAAAAAAACATTTCAATTGCATTTTAAAATCAATTTAAAAGCAAACAATTTCAACAAGGAGTTGTGAGATATTTTTTTAAATTTCCACTCACGGATCATTGATTATTGATTCTGTGTCTGTGTGTGTGTGCGAGCGAGTGTGTTGTACGTGTGTGTGCGCAAGTGTATACTGTCAATTAAATGGTGTCAGTGTCATTTGTGGCTCCAGGAATTGTGTGGCTTTTTAATATATATTTCGCACTTCCGTTTTATTATCGTACATGCTGCGCCGCCTCAACTGGCCGCTAGATGGCGTCAGCTGCTCCTATTTATACTCAGCACACGCTTTAACTGTTGCAGAGGATCCGCTCGCCTACAGCTGATGCATGCGACAAATTTAAACAGTTTCAAAAGCAACAAAAACAAGAGTTAAACAATTATATATATATATACAATATATATATATATATATATATATGTAGATGTATTTAAACAAATTTGTCTCGCTTTTACAGCGCATCAACAAGTCGATAAAGCGCATATTTCACATTTGTTAGTCGTGTTGTTTTATTTTGAAGTCGAATTTTCATTGCTTTTCATTACGGTTTGGCGCACATTTTGCGCTCAGTGGCGAACTGACACTCAACGCATTGCGATTCGTATAATTTATGCATCAATTTGTACGCTTCCACGTGTGTTTCTTTCGTTTTCACATGCATTCAATGAGTGCCACACACCCACACCCACACACACACACACACACGCACACACCCATCCACACAGAAAGACACACATATGTGTGCATTCAATAAAATGACCAAAACGCGCGGTGAGCAAGTAAAATACAATTAACTGGCAGATACCCTGTACTAACAAAAAAAAAAAAAAAACTTTAAACTGCTAGGAGTAAACTACAAAAATGTGTATGTTAATCTTGGTAAATGTTTAGCATAGCTAGCCAAGTTAAAAAAAATATACCAATCATATAAGTTCTAACTCCACAAATAACGATTTTAATATATTTTTAGAAAAATGTTGAAACTGATAGAAAAATACTGAAAGTTCGTATAAAGTAGAATATGTGGTCCTCTGCCTGTTACATACAAGCTCACAATTTCATAATACTCACTTTGACCAACCTTTGGATGAGTACAGGGTATGAAAAACGAAAAAACTGCCAGCATTCGCAGTGCAACAACTACGCAGTTTTTCGCTCTCTACAGCTCTCCTCCCCCTCTGTCTGTCTCTCTCTCTCTCTCTCTCTCTCTCTCTCTACCTCTTCGCTTTTGGTTTTTGCTGCTGAAAATGTGAAAAGTGAAAACGCAGCACAGCAGCAATAACCGCATTGAGACCAAAAATATGTGCCAATTTTTATTATGGGCGCAGTCAAACGGCAAAAGCCAAACGACAATGCCACATGACGTCCCAAAAACAGTAGCAACTACATATATATGGTCATAGTAAGAGACAGAGAGAGAGAGAGGGAGAGAATTGCATGAGAACAGCAGGCGCCTTTCACAATCGTAACAAATATGACAAAACATTTTAGAATTGCAGCAATTGGATTTGTAGGACGTAGCACACTACCTAACCACACTTTCTGGCCTTGCAACATTTTCCCAGTGCAAAACTGTCTTTAGAAATGATTTTGAAACTCATTTGCGAAATAAGTAAACTATTTAAACGTTTACTTTGGATTATTAAAATTCTGTATTAAGCTTAATTTATATAATAATTTATAAATATTTACAATATTTTGAAGAATTTGTAACTATTTGCAAATCAATTTGAAACTGCTTCCCTAAACAAAAATATCTTAATCATCAGTCAAGCCGTTCATATACCATATTTACTTGCTGCATAAAAATACATTTATTTTTGTAAAAATTATTACATATATTACAACTTTTTTAAGTATTTTCAAAACAAAATGAAATTGATTTTTTAAAGAAAAATATATTTAACTACTTTATATTACTTAATTCAAATTTAAGTTTACATATTTTCTTACTTCAATAATAATTTTTGATAGTAATAAATTAAATTGCGAACTGCAAATGACAGCCTACTAAATGCAAAAATTAACTTTGCATTTTTAGCCATGTAAATTATGTGAATATAATTGATGTGATGGTGAAACTCAAAAGATAAAATAATATTTTTTGAAATATTTTAATATTTGATACTATTGACCCAGCGAAATTAAATTGTGTATAGAAATAAACAAGTGTTTAAATCGAACCACAGTTCGAATTTGAAATGCATGGGAATTCAGTTCGTGCTGCACAAAAGATGTTCATTCACTTTGATGTATGTATGTTGAAAAGCCAATCGAAACTTTTTATAGAATTCAAATTTATAGCAATATTTTCATTGATTCGAATTTGTGAAACTCAAATAAAGCATGCAATATTAGATAACGAAAAAATACGTGTAAAATTGGGAAACTTTTAATGGCTTTATATCAACACAATCTATTTGTATATATATTTTTTGCCCCAGTTGCAGTTGCAGTAATTGCAGTTGTTGTCGTTGTCGTTGTTGTTGCTGTTGCTGTTGTTAGAGTTGTTTATTATTGTCGCGCAAATCACAAACGCATTTTCATTACCAATTTCCAGTGAACATTTTCCACGTATCTAAAAAAAATTGTCAACCCGTTAACGCGCTTGACTCACAACAACAAAATTCAAATATTGTCAAATCAAAAAAAAGATACATAAGTTTACTTTCCAAATAGTTATAAATGAGAGATCGAAAGTGAAATACACTACAAAATCTATATAAATGGGAAATCAATAGTTGAATATTTTGAAAATTATGTTTTGACTTTAATATGTTGATAATAACTATTTTGAATTATGTGGCATATTTTGTATGATTACTAATTAATTTTATATATTATTTTACCTGCCACAATGTGTGGCACATGCAGTGATAAAATCTGTATACCCTTTGCAAGGATATTAAATGGATAAAAAACGGTAGAAAAGGAAATTGTAACGAATATTCCAAAACTATTTTCAGCTTGCGCTGCACATTTGAGCAAACATTTATATGTGTGACTGTGTGCGTGTGTAAGTATATGTGTGTTTGCGTGTGTGTGTGTGTGTGTGTGTGTGTGTGTGTGTGCGATAGTTCAATATTCATTGGCCGTAATTTGATTGAAATAAGTGAAGCGCGCTTTTGTGCGTCGCCCGAATGAACAGCCAGCAACTGAGGCAAATGAGGGGTGTATAGTGTGGGCAAGTAAGGGCGAGGGGAAGGGGGCCGGTTTATAATAGGAGACGGCGCAGGGGGAATAAAGGCTGTTTTCAGGTCGCAGTTTCAACATGAAATTTATGAAGCATTCGATCCGCTAGCACAGGAAATTAAAATTATTAAGCATCACCTTTTATGTTTGCAACCTAACACACGCGTCTGTATGTGTGGGTGTCTGTGTGTATGGGTGTGTGTGTGTGTGTGTGTATTTGAGTGTTAGTGTGTTCTGCCACACATTGTCATTTTAATGGCATTCTTATGGCCCATGTTATGGCCACTTTAAAAATGTGCTGATGAATACAGCACAGCTCAATGGGCAACCCAAGAGGCAATCTTGCTCACTCTCTCGCTATCTCTCTTTTTCTGTCTTTGTTTGTCTCGCTCACTCTCGCACATGCTAGTGCCTATAATTACATAATCAATAGTGATAAAAAACATTTGTTGTTTGCCAGCTAGCATCACTTTTAATACCCTCTTGTTCTGTTGTCATAAATGTAATGTCCAAAAAAATGAGGTATTAAGTTGTGCAAATTTGCGCTCTACGACTCTATAAACACTTACTCAACAATTTATAGCTAATTAAACTAATGCATGTACAGGTAAACAGCTTTATGACGAACGTGGCAAACATAAACATATCAAATTTTTATAGAAAAAATGCTTTATGCTTGAAATACTGTAATACTGTAATTTTAGGAAATAATAAAAATAATAATAATAATATTAACAAAGAGGGCTAGGAATGTTTTGTATCTTATTTATTTAAATTAAAGTATATTAAAGATTTATTAAATTACGAGTTACGAAAGACAGTTAATATTAGAAAGTCTTTGTATAGTTCAGTTCAATATTTCTAATTTGTTAGATTAGTGTTAGATAACTATATGAAATGTCTTTCTTTCTATCTATCTATCTTTTAATAAGTCTACCTAATCTAATTATTTAAATATAAAATATTAGCATTAGCATCATCATAAGCATTTTCATTAGCATCACTATTAGTGTTAGCATTACGATTAGCATTACCATTAGCATTATCTACAACATTAACATTAGTATAGCATTAGCATTACCATTATCATCGCCATTTCAATTAGTATCATAAGCATAAGCATTAATATGAACATTATCAACTGCACTATCATTAGCATTTTCATTAGAATTAGCATCAGCAATTGCATTAACATTATCAATTTCATTATAATTAGAATTTCTGTTAGCATTAGCGTTAGCATTAGCATTAACAGATCCATTACAAATACCATTAACATTATCATTATCATTATAATAAGCACATGTGTTAGCATTAGCATTAGAATTATCATTAGAATAGCGTGCACATAATTAATAATCATTATAATTAGCGTTAACTTTAGCAATAGAATTACCATTGGCATTAGCATTTGCATTAGCATTAGCATTATAAACTGCATTATCATTAGCAGAGGCATTAAACTCAACGCAGAAAAGATTCATACGAGATTCATATGGTATTACTCAAGCAATGTCAGTCCAAAAGATAACTACATTCAACGTAAAGCTAGCCTAATGCGAATGCCATTAGTCGATGTGCTGTAAGTAGGACAAAATCCAATGCACACAGACCCACACACACATACATGATATCAAGTTTCTGCATTAGAATGCATAAACTGCAAAACAAATGGCGTTTGCGGTTTTTTATAAATTTAATGAAATAAGTTCATTATCTAGTAGGAGAAACTCTGAGCGACTCTAGCCCAGGGGTTATGGCCACGCACACACACACACACACACATGTGTGTGGGCATGCATATGTGCATGCATGTGCCTGTATGTGTGGGCTGCAACAAATTGGTGGCTCTAATTTCACTTGCAGGCGCTGACTCTCATTAAATTTTCATAGTTTTCCAAACGCGCCGCCCGAATCTGAAAATGATAATTAAAATGCGACCCAGCCTCCAACTTGCCCTGGCTTCACTTGCTCTCAGTTTGTGCAAGTGTGTGTGTAAGTGTGTGTGTGTGCGTGTGTGTGTGTACAAGTGTGTGTGTGTCTGTGAGTGTTGAGTGTGTGCATGAATTATGCGCAAGCACACTTAACACCCAAACGACCCGGCTCCAAACGGGCCAGGCATCCTGCTGGCCTCCATAGTGCAGCATCAGAAGCGGATGAATGGATGGAGGAGCAAATGGTGCCCAGCAACTCATAAATGTTGTGCAGGCGAGCAAAAAGGATACACGCAGGATGCCAGCAGCAGAAGCAACAGCAGCAGCATCGCCATCAGCATCAGCATCAGCAACATCAATGGCACCCAGTAGCACCTACCTCTGGTAGATTCCGAGCTGCGTGAGCTGCGTGCATGCATAAGAAAGTAAGTTCTTACACGGGCATCAAAAGCGTTCAACCTTCTCATATAAGTACACATTGCGTATACGTAATGCGACTACAATGCAAACTGCCGAAGAGCGACGACAAGATTTAGCATCGTCATCGTTAGCATTAAAATATCATTACCATCAGACGATATATCTGTTCTACACATACATTTATCATTAAAATCATCAGTGTATTAATATTTATCATTAGTTTTTGTATTAGTATGTGAAAATTATTATAAGTACTATATTGATGTTATTATTAACATTAGCATTAGTATCAGTATTGGCATTAGTATTAACATTACCAATAGCATCAGCATAAGCATTAGCTTATGCATTATCATTAGTAATGACACTAGCATTGACATTATCATTAACATTAGCATTAACATAAGCATTGTCATTAGCATTAGCATTAGCATACGCACTTTCATTAGCTCAAGCATTAACATTAACACTTCCATTAGCTTAAGCATTAGCATTAGCATTAGCACTATCATTAGCATTATCATTAGCGTTGTCATTAGCATTATAATATTTATATACTTTAGACACAATTTTAAAGACAAATCAAATCTCAAATACTGAGATTTCAGTCATGGCTTTCTTCGAGTTTGCTTTTCGTTAATGTTTACTGTACACACCGACATTTTGCTTGTGTGGCAGCTTTATGTGGCTGTGTGTGTGTGTGTGTGTGTCGGTGGGTGTGCGTGTGTGTGTGGCCAGGTGATGTGATTTATTGCATTGTGGTAACTTTTAGGTATCGCTCTGTGAGCTCTGTCTGTGCGTATGGAGAGTGTGTGTGTGGTGTGTGTGTGGTGCTGTGCGGTGCGGTACGGTGCGGTGTGGTGTGGTGTGCGGTGCGTTCTCTTTTACGCTTAAAAGACAAACCGCTAATTTGTTATCATTTATCACCATGCTGAGACATGTGTGCGTGTGTTTGTAAACAATTTGTAAATGTGTTACATTTAAACCCTAAAGTAAAGTCTGTGCTCCCCATCGCTTTGTCCCTATTTTCTCCTGATTTTGTCATTGTGATAAATATTTTGACGTCAACGTAACATGTGAGATTTGCACGTAACAGTATGCGTGTCTGTGTGTGTATGAAATATACGGGGGGTGTGTATGTATTTGTGCAGATGTTGGCTTAAATAATGAAAAGGGACCCAAGGATTTTGGTCCAGCCGCTGAATAATGACAGCTGAGCGTACGACAAAACAGAGATAAACATTTTTTATGAATCGTATTTCATTTGCGACTTGCGACAGTACCAGCTTAGACCCAAATAATGACTACAACCGCGCCCCTAACCACTCCAGCCCCCTCAGTCCATACTGCACAGCCGATAACCACATAATTCTGCCTAAAGCAAACCCTTTTTTTTTTTTTTTGTAATTATAAAGGGAATTTCAACTAGATTTCAGTGGAGATCTTTAAATGCTTCAAACTAATTGCTGCTGATTTAGGTATTTGAATTAACTATACCAATAACAGTTCAATTTGGGCCTCATTCTACCTTACAGCTATCATCTGTCAATTGTCCATTGTGTGCGCTTCACAATATTATTGATTGTTCAGCACTGTTTGATTGATTTCCTGCATTTTAATCAATTTGATTTATTGAAAGCACACAAAACAAATGCTTGGTATCGCATGGGAATTATTACATCATTGTTAAGCATATTAGAATGAGTTAGAAGAAGTTGTTTATCCAATAAATTGTATAGATTCGTAATTGAAATTATCAGCAGAGTCAAAGTAAATTTGTCTAGCATTTGGTATAACAAGCGATGTGGTCTCCTCTCCTTTGTGATATAGTATTGTACATATGTTATATATTATATTATAGAAACAAACTAAGCACAATTTAAGAATTTATGTAGGACAACTCTTTATTTTCGCAAATGATAATACTATAAATCTATGCCTACAACATTTTTTGAGTCTGGCTTAAACATTACTTAATGAATTATACAGCTGAACATCATTTCAATCACTTTAATTTTTCTATTATTTCAACTCGACTCTCAGCAGAGCTAAGCTGCTGGAAACATCATCAGTTTACATAGTATACGCTGAATGCCAACCAATTAATTTACCAAATAAATTATTACCAATCAAGCAAATACGTTAAATTTATATAAAAAATGTATTTCTTTTAACGGCTGATAATAATATGTAGCATTATTTCATTTGTGCAAACACAATAAATTTCATGAGTAAACTTAAAACAATTTTAAATAAAATATATATGAGGCAGCAGCGTTGTTGGTTTTCTCTTTTGTTTTTTTTTTTTTTTTTGGAAACATTCAACACTTTAGCATATGAAAAGTTGTCAGAATTCTCGTTTGCAACAGTATTTCATTTAATTATCAATCAATTTTTTTTAGTCGGTAAAAATTCCATTGACAGTAATAATTTTATAAAATAATAAAAAGAACAAACTCGTGTATTCAAAATTTTGTAAGCCGATCAAAACGATGTCGAAGAAATCTCTGCTGGCATTCACACTGGGTGCAGCTGGTGCACTGCTTCTTGGCTATTGTATATATTATGATCAGAAGCGTCGATCCGATCCCAATTATAAGAGGAAGGTGCGTCAGCGTCGTCAAAAATTGAATTGTTTGTCGCCCATCGCAGTGGGGGGTATGGAGCTTCGATCTGGCGGACAAATAAATATATTACACGATACATTTGAAATGACTGATCATGAGATTGTTCAGCATTATTTCCAGAATGAGATCAAAATGGGCGAGGAGCTGTTCAGGAAAGGTAAACTGGACGAGGGACTCATACATTTGGCCAATGCGACCATGTTATGCGCCCAACCGGTGGCCCTAATGGAGACAATGAAGTTGACCCTTCCCGATCGTATATTTAACATGTTGTTGACAAAACTGCCGGAACTCAATCAGCAAATGCTACTTGCCCAGGGCATTGCCGTCGATCTACCTCTGGATTAATGCAGTTAATACTATTTTCAAAGTTTGATTCGATTTGCATTTCTTTTGTTGTCTTTAAGTACGAACATTTCAAAATAGTTGAAAGAAATATAAATATTTCGGAAAATTATTATTTATTTTGTATTAATTTGTAATCAAAAGAGAAGAACGGTATTAGTTAAAATGGAAAAAATAGAAGCATTACAGAATTTAATTGAAATACTACTTTTCACCATAAATCGTACTTTAAATCATCTGATTGTTGACAATGTTTAGTCTTTTATGAATACCTTGAGTATTTAAGTTATTTGTATTTATTTATATTTCGTATTTAAAATTTCTAAAGAAGCACAAATTTTATTAAACATGGCACTTGCCAATAGATCTAATGAAAACTAATAGATACCAACTGTCTACTACAGATTTAATGTACATTTCACATATATTTTGCATAGTTCATAATGTATATTTGTTTTTGGAATTATGTATGCAACAAATGTAATGTAAATTAAAAATGGAAAACAATGAGAACAATGTAGAACAACTTTGTTTTACAATATTAAATTTAGATAAGTTTTTATTAAAAATCACCAAAATATGCAGAAACTTTAAAATATTCAGTTCACTCTAGAATTGATTATCCAGCAAAAGAGGCTAAGAAATAATTACAAAATGTTTGAATTTAATTTATCTGTATGTTGTTGTTTGTATTATTTCATGACCAGAGAATGTTATGAAAAATATCAAAGGTTGACACATAAGAATTTTTATAAAGTGATGGTTTGAATTTCTCTCTTCGATTTCTCTTTTGATTTCGATTTCAATTTCGATTTCTGTTTTGGATATTTTCTTAGTTTCTGTAGTTTCTGTTCGTAGTTTTGAGTACTGCGGGTGGGGAGGGGGACTTATGCTATGTCGGGAGTGCTGGTTGAATTTTCCTTGGTTGAGCTGCTATTGCTAATGCTTTGCAGTTCGGTTAGTTTCATTAGCAATGGCATAAAGACAAATTCTGGTAGGGATTCCTGGAATGTTTGGAACACGGGCAACGGCTGGGCACACATCATAATGACATTGGCAAAATGGCTAACACCATCGGCGATGTTACCCTGGCTAATCAACTGTTCGCCCAATTTCATCTCATTGTAAAAACAACGCTCCAATGCCGAATGATCACTGCCATCGTATAGGGGCATATCAAGTTGATAGCCGGTCTCTTCAGTATTACCATTACCTTCCGCATTGCCAACAAATTGATGCTTTGAGTCCAGTTGCCGACGCTGATGAACCTTTCGCTTATACTCCGGATCGGAACGACGCTTCTGATCGAAATAGATGCAATAGCCAAGGATTACTGCGCCGGCTGTGCCAATGGTTAACGCCAGCAAGGATCTGCTCGACATGTTTTTTCTGATTATTAATTTCGAAATGGGTTCCTTTAATTATTTGTATTTAAATATATATACATTTATGTATATATATTTAATTATTATTTTTTTTTGTCTTTTATATTGTTATTATTTTTTTTTTTTTTTTGTGGATTTTGGTGATATTGAAAGGAGTTTCCTGAACGAATACTGAATGAATACTGAGGTTCTGTCTTGCTGCTGGCGGGGCCAACGGAAGCATGTTTCAAGGCCAACATGTTAAGTTGATTGTAAAATATATTTCCATTTCGTGGAATCGCAAGTGAAATTAGCAAAATTTATGCAAAAATTGTTATTTAAATGTTTAAATTGTTCAAAATTGATCTATTTGTATAACCTAGCTTATACATGATATACATTATGATTTCTTTGTATCTTGAAATTTTCATCACAATCGCATAGTAAACACTCAAGTTATCGAACGCACTATTTGCCATTGTATGGAGCAAAGGAAAACAATGCTGGCGCCATCTAGCGACTGCAGTTAATAAGTTCTTTGTTAGTTGGGCTTATGTGTGTTAAAGTGTTCGGGTATCTTTAAGCTGTTACAGGGTATCTTATACTTATATTTACTTATACTAGCAATTATATGTGTTCATATATGTAACTCTATTCTGATGCCTGCTCTCAATTCCTTCTCTTTACAGGTAAAGCCTTGAAATGCTGCTACAAATATATGAAATACATATAATACCAGCTGAAGGAGTCGCTCAGCTAGGCTCCGTTCATTGCTGGAGCTGGTTGAGCTCCCACTGCGACCATCTTAAAGTGAAGGTCTTGCCATTTGCGAACTTTAATGAAAAACTTGTGAATGACTGTGTTTGTGTGTGTGTATGTGGGTGTTGAGTGTGTTGAGTGTAAAGGGGCGTATGGCCGTATGGGCGTGACTGTGTTTGCCATTTCGCTGTAAGCCCAAATGAGCATATGCATATTTCATAAGACCTTTTTTTTTTTTTTTTTACTTTTCTCTCAAGTTATGTTAAAATTTTTACTACTACTCCGTTGGCCGCTGGCCCATAAAAGAACTTAAGAAACTGCAGAAATTGTTGCCAACACATCGCATAAAGCAAGAGGAAGACCAAAGGCAAGTGAAACAAAACAGAGAAAATACACAAAAAAAAAATATAAAAATATAAAAAATGAGAGAAAAAAATGAAGAAAAGAAATGTGCCAAGAAAAATTGTGATGTGCCCATAACGAAATTTTGCTGCCGCCATTTCCCGTTTGAAATTTCCTTTTCTTACCGTAATTTGTCGGTGATTCATTTTTCTGTTTCTCATTCTTAGCCTTTCGTATAGTTGCAACCTCGCGAATGCTAAGCCCCCACCCACTCCAACTTCCATCTCTCCCCCCCCTTCCTTAACTACACTTTACACTCCTTCTCATTTCCATTTTTTTTTTTTTTCGTTTTTTACTCTTGGCACAGGCTTCAGCATTTCTTATTGTTACCTTCCCCTTATGCCCCGCCAAGTGGGCTCTCTATTAAATGCTGCTTGGCACTATTTTGGGGTCGTACTGCCACTTGTCATAGCCCTAGGGTAACATTAAGAGCAAACACGACAAAAACATGCACAATTTCACACGTCGCACCTGGCGATACACTTTCTATGTGCCCTCCAAACTTCATTATATATTTAGCATACATAGCAGGACATGGGACTTCCTCAGTTATTAGGCTGAACAACTTACTGAACCGGTTCGCAGAACTGAAATATATTCAATCAAAACTCCCTAAAATAATCTTTAACTATATAGGCATGTCAAATTGTTGTTCTGTATATACATTTGTCATTGAGATATCTCGTTGAACCATATATTGAACCGGTTCGCAGAATGGACAAAAGCATTCAATAGCTCTGTGCCAACAATACATGCATACGGTTTCCTTTAATACTATTTTTCCAGTCAATTTTCAACTATAAAGTATCAACACTGCCTCACTGAACCGCTTTTTGAACCGGTTCACCAAGGAAAATAAGTCGCAATAGTTTGTTACTAATTAAGTGTAATATTAGGCTTACATTTTATAGCACATTGCTAGGCAAAGGACAGCTTTATTGGCGTAATACTTATTAAGTATTGTCCCTGTACCACTCAGTGAACCGGTTCAACAAAGCACAGTGAGTTCAAGTGAATATGAGCCAGTTATTTTCTATTTTGGCTCCAATTTTATGTCATTTCGCTAGTCAAATTTCAGCTTTATTGGTATAATACATATTGAGGAACGTCAATGAACCACTTATTGAACCGGTTCAGTAAAGGAAAATAAATTGCAAATGATTTAGAACTGGTTAAATATTATATTTGCTCAGCTTCACTTTTGTAATATTTATTGAGTAATGTCCATGAACCACTTACTGAACCGGTTCAAGCTAGGGAAACATTTTGAACTAATATAGAATAATATGGGCTTAAATTTTATGCCATTTTGCAAAATTAATTTCAGTTTCATTTGCATAATACATTGTAAGTAATGTGAGAGAACCACATATTGAACCGGTTCATAAACTTGTAGCATACCCTACGCGTAATACAGGATGTTTGTCTGGCACTTTCAACATTAGTTTGGTCAACCCGCATACAAATTTCTTGTCATTTCCGTAGTGTACACAAATTTCGCGTGCTTTTAATTTTGTTGTTAAAATTATGTTTCCTTTTGCTTTCTCTAGTATTTTTTATTGTTGTTGTTTTTGTTGTTGTTGTTGTAGTAGTTATTGTTGTTGCTGTTGTAGTTTGTAGTAGTTTATTTTCCTTGTTGCCCGCATGCGACGGTTCAGGCGTGAAACAAGCGTTGACAACAGCAACAACAACAAGTGCTAGTGGTATGCTAAGGTGTGCTTCGGTATAGCCGTGTGTGTGCGTGTGTGTGTGTGTGTGTGTGTGTGTGTGTGTGTGGGGCAAATAGCATAAAAACGGAGCGTATGAGTGATACAAGTGTAAATTTGTTCAAGTGCTCGGTGAGGACAAAGCATAAAAAAAATACAAATAAAGCATGAAAGAGACGCGCAATGAGAGTCATCGACCAGCAGTTACCCTGTAATTAAGCATAATATAAAAATAATGTGGCTAACAATAGTACAGAGTGATGTAAAGACAGAGGTAGAATATAGTGATATTAAAAGAGAAATAAAGAGAGAGAGAGAGACAAAATGAGACAGAGAGATATCTAGGAATATAGGAGAGATATAAGTAAATACATGGCAATAAAGGGAGATTGAAAGTCATAGAGGTATACCTAGATAGAGTGAGATAGACATATATATAAAGAGATAGATGTTGAGATAGAGACAGAGAGAAAGATTGAGGTAGACTGAGAACATGAGCAACTTAAAGTGAAATATAGAAGAAGTTCGAAGAGCAGAGGGATTTGCTGCAAATAGACAACGATTCAAGCAAGTGAGCCACATACAGTGAAGCTTCGCTCAAGCGAGCTCTCAACGTAAAAGTAATAGAGTAAATTGAACTTTTGATTGTACTTGAAGGCAGCCCTAAATTAACCTTAATTTAATTAAACAACTTAGTTGAGAACTTTTAAAATTTAATTGCGCATAAATGCAGTCAAGCTTCGCTTTAAAGGACTTGTAAGTTGAGTAGTTCTAGGCAAAAATAATGGAAAGACTTATAAATATAGTTTATTATATGGAAGGATATATAATATTAACTTAATTATTAGCGAATCTAGACTGTAGTTATAGTTCCATATGCTTAGATAATGGCTTATGAGTTGTTAGCTTAGTTTATGGTTTGATGCTAGCCGCTTTGGTTGTCTTATGATTGCGGGGTATAACACAATGTGAAGAGTAACAATTGCAGGCACAAGCCTATCTAATATGTGAGTGTAGAAAGGAGTATATATATGTGTGTGTGTGTGTGTGTGTGTGTGTGTGAGCGTGTGCTGAGTGCAACTCATGTATTTATGAAGTGTCAACAGCTTCGTCATGATGTATGGGACCTTAAGCTATCTGCTCGCACACACAGCACACACAGTACACCTGCACACACACACACACACCCACACACACACACACACACATAGCTGTGTGTACAACTCTTCGTCGCACTTTTTCGTTGCGTTGGCAACACAATTTGTGCGTTTCTGTTGTATGCAGCTGCTTAATAGGTATTTATGCATACAAAGCACAAGCAACGAGTATGTTTGCCTTTCACTGGGGTTTTCCACACTCCCCCCCTCCCCCACCTACCCCCCTCCCCCCACACTTCCACTTACCAACTCACCATCAGCCCACTCACTCAGCTCTTCCTATCCACAGTTGCAGGCAATTAGTGTGCGGAACTTATTAAATATTCACAAATATACAGGGTATCTGCTGCCAAGTTCAAACATTGATTTCTTTTAAAATTTAAAATGTTGTTAATTTTCACCTGAAGCTTTTGGTTTTTTTCCTTTTTATTCCGAGTTATATTTGTGTTCTGAGCACATTTGCTTTGCAACTATTTATATGCTAATGCTAATGTTGCTGCAGAGCGTAGTTGGATTAAAGCGGATAGTTTGATTATGAATGAAATAAAGTGACTACGGTAAAACAAACAAAAACAAGCCAAAATGGAGGCAAACGACGCTGAGAAGTACAACAACAACAACATCAACAACTACAACAACAAATGGCCGACAGTCAGTCAAAATTGTGTTTCTATGTCAAGCATAAATTTCTCTGTCTTCCCTCCGCTCTCTCTATCTCTCTCTCTCTCTCTCTCTCTCTCTCTCTCTCTCCTTCTCTGACTTTGTTCGCTCTCTCTATCTCTGCCTCTATGATTATGTTGCTGATGATGATGATGATGAAGACGCACGATTATACAACTGCAAATGAGACGGCAATGGAGACGTAGATGAAGACGGCAACTGAGACTGAGACGGAGACTGAGAATGAGACTGAGGCTGATGCGGACGCTCAGACTGAAACTGAGATTGAGGCGCGAGCCAAGGGAATGAACCATGAGAGTGTGTTAATCTGGAGTGGAAAGCAGCAACAGCGGGCGCTGCACAGTGGCCCCAAACTGATTAAAGTGCAGTGAAAAGTATGTTATTGTGAAAAGCGTAAAATATATGTATTAATTATTATTATATAATATATTATAATATATTTATGGAAATCGAATTTGTAGAATTATTTCTTAAATAAGCAATTTTATTATTTATTATTATTATTAATTTTATAAGCATTACTTAAGTTTGTTGATAGTTATAAAAACAATAAAGAATAGTTATCTATGGCAATCAAATGGTTTGAAGAGTCCTTGAAGAGAATAGTACATGATATGGTAGTTCAAATTTAATCACATTTTGTTCAGTATACTTAAGTCAATAGATAGTGCATAAGCTGTGAGATTTTAGAAAATAGATAACTTTATGATATAGCTATATGATATAAAGCAACGACTTCACTATAATACGATCAGAATATTGTAGACAATAGCATATTCAAAATCTTTGAAAATATTTAAGATATCTCAAGGAACAACAAAGTTTGTCTTACTAAAGATTGATATTTCATTGATCGTTTCTATAGCTACAATAGGATAAAATAACACGAACATGTATCAAGTTTTATCAAGATAGTTCCGAAAGAATAAAGAATATATGTATATATAGTGTATAATAATTCCTATGTGTTTCAATCGCTCAATATACAATTTATTTCTGATATTTTATGAAGTTTCTTAAGCCCAAAACTCTGTCAAATAATGAAGCGCGCTTTCTTATCATTACTTGATAAATCCAAGTGATATGAAACTTGAACATGATATCAATAAAATAAATAGATGGAACTTTACCAAGACATTTGAGCATAGTTGATTAAGAGTTCCTATTTCTCGCAATCGCTATTTAGACAACTTTAGTGTAGTAATCATATGATTATAATATTTGATTAACAATTCTTATTAATTATTAACAATGCAAAGCTCTGTTCAAGACTGTAGAATTCTTTCTCATAGAAGTAATATACTAATTATATATATAATTTCGTTTACAGAAGACAAGACAGTGGACAGTGCATACATTCAGTTAGTTACACTCTCATCAGCATTTGCACCACTGTGCGCTGTAGCAGTGAACCAGTGTGCACTTAATGAATACCGCCCCAGGGCTGAGTTAACGCTCCACGCACTTATATAATTTTCTTGGGTTAGTGCAAATAAATTATACGGAAATAATTTCATTTAGTTTGTGCAACCAAAAAGTAGCAGATGAAAAGTGTTACGAGTGCACCTAAAGGCTCTCTTTTCTCCCTCTCTCTCTCACTCTCTCTCTCTCTCTCTCTCTCTCTCTGTCTCTCTCTGGCTATGTCTTATTCTGTCAATCTGAAGGATGACAGCATTTAATTCAAAATGCTGCTAAAAGTGTGTAATAGTTGCTTGAAAACACAGCCCACAAACTGCATTTTGCATTTGCCCAGAGTGAAGCACTTAACTCGCTTGAATGCAAAATTGTCGGGTATGTTTGTTGGTTGTTCGTTGTTCGTTGTTGTTAGTTGTTAGTTGTTGTCTGTTGTCTGTTGGTTATTGCTTGCTGGTTGGCATCAAGGCTGTTACACTGACAACTATACCCTGGGGGCTTGGTAAGAGACTCAGCTTTGGGTTTTTGATTTGTGCAATGCAAGCGGTTGCCATCTGAGCTTCCCTTCAGGCCATACGAGTTGCAGCACAATGGGCTGATGTCCCAATCAGAGTAGCAAGCTAAGGCCCTTGTGACGTGCAATCGTGTGCATGAGATTCTCCCTCCAGCGATTGCTAGATTCAGGTATATTTCGAGTTGACATCCTTAATTAGAGTATTGCATATGCATGCGTTCTCCATCTGACTCATCCATTTCTTTTTTCTCATATATGTATGTATGTATGTACATATGTATTTAGGTTCGCATTACATTTATCACATTGCTTCTCTTTTATGCTTCTAGTTCTTAATTTCACATCAAATATCATAACGCATCTTGCAGATTTCAATTCTCTCTTCACTTTTTAGCACTTCTTTTCTTTTCATTCACTTTCACAGTTTCTGCTTCACTTTGACTTCTCGCTTCATGTCTTCGTCAAACAGCTTTCTATCAACTTCTTGATCAGCTTCTCTCTCCTCTTTCCGAGTTGCTTCAGGCTTCTGCTTTTTTTCACAGTTATAAGCAGTTGTTGTTTTGACTTTCACAGAACTACATTTCCTTACATATTTCTTTACTCAGCAACATGCCTCTCTATTAACTTCTCGCTTCTTATCCCTACTTGCTTAACTTCTCTTTATCAAATTCTTTCCCCATCACATTTAACTCGATTGTTTAATACTTTCTTCGTATTTCTTGCACATCTCTTCTTTATTAACTTCTCGCTATGCTTCTCGCTTCTTATCCCTACTTGCTTAACTTCTCTTTATCAAATTCTTTCCCCATCACATTTTACTTAATTGTTTAATACTTTCTTCGTATTTCTTGCACATCTCTTCTTTATTAACTTCTCGCTATGCTTCTCGCTTCTTATCTCTACTTGCTTAACTTCTCACACACAAAGTCTTTCCCCATCACATTTTACTCGATTGTTTCCTACTTTCTTCGCTTTTTTAACACATATCTTCTGTATTAACTTCTCGTTTTACTTCTTTCTTCGCACATCCCTTGGCTTAACTTTTCTGTAACGAAATAGTTCCCAATAAATTGATTCTATGTTGCGTATCGCACAGCGTCTTACTTGCTTAGTTTATCTAACACATATTTTCTGTAATAACTTCTCACTTTGCTTCTTTCTCTTATCCCTACTTGCCGAACTTCTCTGTCAATAAATCGTTTGCAATAAATTATTATTTTGTTGCTTATCGCATAGCTTCTCTCTCTCTCTCTCATTGCTTTTCTCTCACTCTCTCGCTGCACTTCTTCAATCACCTCTGACCTCTCACTTCTCGCTGCGCTGCCCGTCTCATCTTTCAACTTCAAACTGAACTGCACTTAAGCAAAACTCAAATTGTTGTTGTTGTTGTTGTTGTTATTGTTTTGCATTTGGTGAAAAGTCCATTTGAATTTTCCTTTCGAGCGCCTTCATCCAAGCACTTGGCGTTACAATACAAACTTTTGCGTATTTGTTTCGCTTTTTTTTTATTATTATTTAATTTATATATATATGTATATATTTGTTGTTATTGTAGAAGTTACTTGAAATTCAATAAAATCAACCGAAATTGGCAGTCAATAGGGGAAACTATATATACACTTATATATATATATATATATATAAATGTATATGGAGCGCTTTATATATGGAGTGTGGTCGCCTTTGCTGCAGAATAACTCAAAAAAAAAAAATAAATAAAAAATGGGAGGAACCGCAATGAAGCCGCACGGGTTGCCTTAAATTGTTTTCCGACAAATGCCATGATGAGTTGCGTGGAGGGGGCGACGGAGGAGTATGGAGAGGGAGAGGGAGAGGGAAGCAAAAGTTGAACACATTTTACAACTCAGCTGAAGTGCTTAATTACACACACAAACATACAACCAATGAGTGAAAGAGAGAGAGAGAGAGAGAGAGAGAGAGATGAAGTGGAAAATAGACAGACACATAGTTGTAGCGGTAAGAAGAGCAAGAGTAAGAGTAAGAGGTGTTGTGGCAAGGCGAAGTGGGCGAGGAGACGTTAACAATGCCAAACAATGCGCAATGGCCAAAAAGGAGAAGCAAATAAATTGGTGTGTGGTACGTGTTGTATTGTAATACCCCCAGCAACAAAATCAAAACCACTGCAACTCTGGCAACCACAGAAACACAGCAGCAATAGCAATAGGTGCAACCCCTACCCCTACCCCGTATCCCTGCCACTCTCTCCCACTCTCTCTCTCTCTCTCTCTCTCTCTCTCTCTTTATGTAGCCTTATCATTTGTGAGTCCATTCCTAGCTGCTTTTAGTTGGCCATTAGTCTTAATGACTTGCGAGTGCGAGTGCGAGTGCGAGAGCCAAACAAATAGTCAAGGCCTGAATGAGTTGTAGAAAGCGAAGCGTCAAGAAAGTCCTAAGAAAGTATTTAGCTCTAAAGTGTGTGCAAGGGTCTAGCAGCAGAGACAGACAGAGACAGAGACAGAGACAGAGACAGAGAGAGAGACAGCGAGATAGAGAGAGAGAGTTTGGAGCGAGTGAGTGAGAGTGGAACTGCTGGCCAAACGACAAAGAATTTTCACAGCAAGCTTGGGAAAACAGCTTTCAGTGCTTTTGTGTTTTTGATTCATTGTCCGTTTATAACGTTGCTTTTTCAACTGTCCGTCCAACTAATCATGTTAACACGCTGTGTCATATCATGATAAACAAGTTGTGCTGCCACAACTAGACATTTCTATCGACGTTATTTTGACGAAACATCAATTCCTACATAAACAACTTGAAACATTTTCAATTCCGTTCTAATTATAATATGTAAAAATATATGGCAAACTTATTTTGAAAATATGTGAACAGACTGAACTAAGTTCAAGTTCGGCTTTCAAGTTTCCCTGAAAAGTTTGTACTTCATAAAAGTGTCGCATGCATTGGTTGAATGATCGGTACTGTGAGATTGAAGTTAAAGCAAAGAGAAACAACTATTTTGTCTTAACAGTTCTAATAAATTTATGCAATTATCATCAGGCACGGCAATCAATCATCAATCACAGCTTGATCGCAACATGAGAAGGCAACTTATTGCATAAACTGCGCATAAACTTAACATTTGTCTGCATGTGTTTACTCTGTGCTCTATCTCTCTCTCTCTCTGTCTCTCTGTCTCTCTGTCTCTCTGTCTCTCTCTCTCTCTCTCTTTAACAAGCACACACACACACACACACACACACTGTATCTCTGTTTATCGTACTCATTTTTCTCAGTGCATTTTGCAACGTTGCGTATTATAAACAGTTAAAACTTTGCGCGTCTTTCCCAGAGAAAACTTCACGTTTTAATTCCACTTTTCATAAGAACGGTAATTTTTAATGAGCAGCCACAGACTCAGCATCATTATCATCATAGTCCTCATCATCATCATTGACATTGTCATCATCATCATCATCATCTTCATCATCATCATCATTATAAGGACTGCAACTGCAGCTGCAGATGGCAGCTTGCATTTCTCCCTCTCCGCTTTATCATGGTTGCCCCGGCAACCGGGCAACCTTCCGTTCACGCGATGCATCCTGATGTTGCTTCTCGTAGTTCTCATGGAGTCTCTGCTTTTGCTGCCATTTTTCTTTTTCTTTTTTTTTTGTTTTTTTTGTTTACGACAATGAAACGCGCGCCAACATCCTGTGAAATGCGCCTCCTGTTTGTGCCAAGCAACTGCTCCGCTCTGTCCTGCCCAGCATCGAGCATACAGCATTCCAGTTGCCCTGTTGCCAGCATCAGCTCCAGTTTCAACATCCTGCTGCACTTAACCCATTTTTGTACCCTATAATTAGCAGTATCACACAAAAAGTATAGCATTATGCATAAACTATAAACATTATGAAATTGATTTAAATATATCATTATTTTTCAACTTTAAGGCAATTTTATAGATGTGCATAACAAACTCAAATTGAAAGTTTAATTGATACTACATCAGCTGAATTTAAGTTTTACAATTTATATATGAATTCTGAATATTTCAGCTGAATCGGTGCAAGTACAATAAACTTGTGCAGGGAATAGCAACTATCCATTTTTGTATGCTTCAAAAAGCAGTAAGAATTGATATGGGAAGTAAATATACTTTAAGTTATATAGAATGGTATTTCCCCCACTTTATGGTAATACTTCAAGTGTTCATAACAAATTCAAACTAAAAGTTATAGACTTAATTGTGAGGCATATCTTTAGATTAATAAGTGAAGAGATATTTCAGAAGAATCAGTTAAGGAACTGTTTAGTTATGAGGTAAACAATAAAGAGATATCCACTTAAATGAAATTACATAGTATCTGTCAGTATAATACACTTTAATGTGGAGCACGTTAACTTCTTTTTTGTTTTTTTTTTTTTTGGGAGGTCTGTGAAGCTGAATAGCATAATTTGCACGCATTCGGTGTAGTCGTTTAGTAATTTTCATAAATTACCCTTCACACGCACACAAAAGGCGCCAAGGGGGAAACTGCGAGGGGGAAAATGGGAAGGGGGAACTGTAAAACACATTCACACCGATTTACTGACACACTTACACACACACACACGCACACACACACACAGAGACAGATACAAACACGAATCCCAGCACAAATTATCATTATCGGGCTGCACTTCTTGAACTCCTCATCCTCATCCTCATCCTCATCATCATCTTCGTCCTCATTCTCGTCGTTACAAGCCAACAAATTCGTTTTAAATGATCAAATAATTGCACAGATTTTCGCTGTTGGTTGAAAATTATTTTACAATTTATGATACGTTGATTTGCTATACCCTGTACCATTTTCAATTGCTGTAAACTTAAACGAACTTTAAATAATTTAAAGACAATTCAGTGAGCATATTTCGCTGAGACTGTAAGAGATTTGCAATTGTAAAGATTATAGAGATATATGGCTTAAAGTTTCAATTTTAAAGTGCTACTTTAGTTGGTGAACCATTAGATACCCTATACGTCATACAAATCGTTTATATTCTGTAGAATTTAATGTTCTAGTTTGCAAAATGATAGCAATTATGTGCATGTGGTTAGCATTAAATTAAAGACCTCATTATAAACATTGGGTGAACGCTCAGATACCCTATGCAGAATTTATGGAATTTTAGCTCACAAGATAATAAATTTATAAAACGCAGAAATTAAATTAAATGTTTAATAATGATTCTGTTAGAATAATATTGAAGTAATAATATCGAAATTTTTAAATAACTAAAAGAACTCAACAGTTCTTTAAGATAAAAGTTTATAAAACGTATTCCAAGTTCTACTTTTAAGTCATTAATTCTTAAACATGATATTTCTATTAGTACTATTATAGTTTGTAATAGACACAATAAGTAGGCTATAGAAATTAAAGTTGAACTCATTTAAAATTGGTAAACAACATAGGAAACGTAACATTTAAAATATCAAAATTATAGAAAAGTATTCTGTGTAATGTTTATAAAAACCCGTGATAGAAAATATATAATTTAAATTATTGCTAAGCAGTTTGAAATATAATTTTCATAATATATTTATTAACCAAATAAATATAATAATTGTTTAATAAATATAATTCATTTTAATAGTTATTAGTTATTTTTAATTTAACTTATTAAGTGTAGAATCTGTACAACAAATATTAGTACCTTAAATTATTAAATAAATAATTAATTAAGTTTATTATCTTCTCTTGGTTCGCATCTTCTAAACTGTTTTCTACTTCGAAACAAGCCCCTAAAATAATAGTTAATAATGCATTCAAATAATACAATTATACTGCTACTCAAATAATTGTGCAATTATTGCAAGTAATTGCCTTAATTCAAGTCAATTTGCCAGTGTTGCCACAAATATTTGGTTGAGTTAGTTTGCAAATTGCTATGCAAATATTTCAATGCAAAAAGCAAACGGCAAAGAAAAAAAAAGAAACAATGGGAAAAACTCAAATTAAAGAAATAAATAAATAAATTCGTAGTTGAACTGAAAGTTGCCAGTTGACCTGTGAGAGGGTTGACTATTGAGGAATACAAATGAAATGTTGGCAGCTCCCCAAGCGGCGACAACCCTAATGAAACGAGGACGCATCCAAAACAGTGTGAGTGGGGGGGAAGAGAGAGAGGCTGGGTTGGTTGGCTGCACTTGAAGTGCATTCAAGTGTGTGCTGCGTACAATGCAACAGTTTCTAAAGTGGGCAACTGGGAGCGGTCACAAGGTAGTGAAGTTCGTGTAGAGGGGTAGCGTAGGGTGTAGAGTTGAGGTAGGGGTACGCATAGGCTGGGTTTGTTGCACAGTGTGGCAAGCAAAGCTAATTTAAGTGCAACTTTTAAATGTCATCTAAACTATCAAAATGTTAAATAATCGATAACCGATAACATGTTATCCATAACACACAAGTTACATTGAACGCATCAGAAACGTCTTTGCTTTTTCTTTACTCATATCATGATCTTTAGTTTCTACTTTACGGTTATGGGAAGTTTTTATCGATAACAGCATAAAAATTACTATTGTTAATACTATTGTTAATAATCGATAGACAATAGTTTTTAAATCGATAACATGAAAATTTCATTGACTAAGTCACAAGCGTCATTGTAATTTCATTATTTATACTATGACCTTAACTGCCTACTTAACGTTTATCGCTAGTTTTTATCGATAACCGGACTCAACAAACGTTAAATATATGATAATCGAAATCGATTTATATATTACATATTTATACGATGATCTATGTGCATCGATATCGATATGTCGATACCATCACAGCCAAAGCTAGAATTAATCGATCAACAACTTCGCTTTATCGATAAATATGGAATTTTATTAAGAAAATTACAAATGTCTGCAGTTTCATTATTCAAGCCATCTTTACTTTAATCTTTACTTTCATTTTAACGCTTATCGATAATTCCTATCGATAACAAAATTGGCATTCATTTGAATACTACAAACGTTAACTACAAATGGCCAATACTATTGTTGGACAGCTGATCTCCAGGCTTACCACTGTTTTGTCTGCATACAATGCACGACACTCCACACATAAAGAACGAGCGAAAGCAAGAAGGGGAGGGAGCGTGAGAGGGGGAGTGTGAGAGGGGGAGTGTGAGAGGGGATAAAGCGAGGTCTCTTTGTGACAGTTGCAGTTACAATGCTTGCAGATAAACAACGGGCAACAGAAAGCAACACTTCAAACAATAATAATAACACAATCAAGTGCCTGTTCACACACGTTTTTGAAGTGTGCTCGTGAGGCAGCAGATGCCCCTCCTCCCCACCACACCACCCCAGTCTGCTGTACCCTACACCACTCCTTGAGCTACTCAAACACACACACACACACACACACACACAGGCAGAGAGACAGACACTACTTTCGAGTGCAGACATATGCAAGTGAAATTACGTATACGCAGCGTGTGTGTTCGTTCGGTTGGATTCAAGCTTATGCCGGCCGGTCTTTGCATTCTTTTCACACATGCGTGCCCAAGAACAACCTACAACCCGTTGGTTGCTGTCTTCCCCCTCCCCTTTACACTCTTCTCCCACCAGCTGCCACATCACGTGTCCCCCTCTTGGCCCCTTCGGGCGACCAACAATCACCTGCTACGCGGACAGCGGCGCTTTTACCGCTATACCCTTCCACACATGCCTCCCCCATTGGCTTCTCCCTTCTCCTGCCCTCCGCTAGCCAGCACACTTTGTGAGTGAACATTTTAAGCCTTGAAGCCATCATCATCATCATCATCAACTGAAGCAGGGGCAACATTTTGTAACAATAGCCCAGGCGCTGTGGGTGTGCCTGAGTGTGCGTGTGTGTGTGTGTGTGCATGCGAGTGTGTGTGACCATATGTATGGGTGTGCGTGTGTTTGTTTGCTGCCATGTCTGTGTTTGCTTTAGGTAATCATTTCAACGTGCTCATTCTTCCTTCTCCATCTCAAGCGTCTTCCTCTTGTTCATCGTCTCTGGCATCTAAATAACCAAGGATTGTGCAACGTGCATCAGTCTCAGTGGTTGCTTGCCTCTCGCAGCAGGCAATGTGGCAGGTCGACAGGGGATGCGGAAGGTGGCAGAAGGCAGGGGTAAGTCATGCAGCAAGTCAAGCAGTCAGCAAGCTGTTCTTGCATTCCCAGATAAAAGCTGCCAAGCTGTGCTCCTTCAAATCCTATAATAAATTCGAGTTTGACTGTCTTCTCCTTCTCAACTCCTTTGGCCACTGAAACCACAAACACAACATACTCTCTCTCTCTCTCTCTCTCTCTCTCTCTCTCTCTGCACTGTCATAAGCATGATGATGCACCCTCCCCTCGACATTGACAGCAGACTCTGAAGCATAAGTAGCCATAACAATTCAAGCTTTGTGAAAATCAGAAACAAAACATTTTCTAAATTTACTGGGCAAAACATTTGAGCGTTAGCTATTTTCAAAGTCAAAACATAATCTTAAAGTTAATAATAATAGTATTCTTAAAAAGATCCTAAATATATAAATTATTAATTTATTCAAGAAAGGAACAATAAATAGTAAATCATAGATAATAATAAGAAGAAATAAAAAATATAATAAATCACAAATTAGAAAGCATAATTAATCATTAAAAAATAGTGAATATTAAATAAATCATTTATATATAATGAAAAATCATTACTAATTAATAAATAATAAATAAATAAATAGTATAAAATAAATAAAAAATCATCATTTACAAAAATTTAATAATCAAATAAATAATAAATATTAAATAATTCATTTATAAATAATGAAATATAATAAGTAAGTAATAAATCATAAATCATAAATAAATACAAAATAAATAAATTCATAATTTACAAAAAATTAATTAATAATAAAAAATAAATAATATATTGTGAACCTTCTTTTACGCGACTTTTCAGATTAACTTTATTCTACATCTTCATTCATTCATTCTAACATTTCATTCTAATTTTAACAGCTTGATATCGATATGTCATCGATATCAAGTAACATAACATACAATTATTATATTCTAAATTAATAATATTTCATATGCTTAATACTACGTTCTCATACTATTGTACATTCTCATAGAATATATTGTATTACTACAATATATAATATAAATATTGAAATATAATAAATAATTAATAAATAATAAATCTTAAATAAATAAATTGTAAATAATAAATCATAAATAAATAAAAAATAATAATTAATCAAAATGGAATAATAAATAATAAAGAGTAAATAATAAATCTTAAATCATAAATTAGAAAACCATAAATAATTTATAATAAATAAAAATTAATAATTAATTTCTTAATAAATAGATCATTTATAAATAATGAATAATAATAAATAATAATAATATTTACGGAATTGCTTGCATTTTCAGTATATTTTATTTCCTAATCTTGTTTCTTCCATTACACTCTATTAAACTCATAACATTGTAGAGTTTTGTGCAGAAAACCGTGGAACTTTACTAATTGTAATCAAACAAATGGAATTATAAAATGTGAAAATCTTTAGGGGAATTTTATGTAAAAAGGTAAAAACGTATGCATAGTAGTATTCTAATTTTTATGTAGAATTAATGATTAACTGAATGACACATATGATTTCAAAACTAAAATATATATTGAAGTGATAGAGATAGTGATCGAATAGATAGATACGGAATGATAGAATAAATATGGAAGTGATTTAATGAAATTTAGAGAGAATATAAGGAAGCAGCACAGGAGACACAGGGTAGGTCATAGTCGTGTTCGCTCAACTAGAACAGTCTTACATTTTTTGTTGTGCTCTTTGAGTGCATCTTTGATAGGTCGACTTTATCTAGATCATAAACTACAAGGATTTTCATATGAAGCTGAAGCCGAAAAAACTTGAGTTTAATCATTCCCTCTAAAAACAAAAACAGCAGAAAGAAGATATCAAAAAAATGCTCAAAAAGAGTGCAAAGTTGAACTAAAACAAAAACAACAAAGGCAGTCAACGTTATAACCTTTCGTTTATGTATGCATGGTAGCTGCAATTTATGTGCACAACATGCACACACACACACACTTACTTGCACACCATCAGAGAGATAGGCACGCATCCTTGGTGTGTGTATGTGTGTGTGTGTGTGTGTGTGTGTGGAAGTGTGTCGGCAAAAGTCAAGTTGGAAAATGTTGGCTGGCAACACCTTTTAATAGTTTCTGTGTTGTTTTCTTCCTTTTGAATACCCTGTAGTCATTGAAATGGGCATTCTAGCTGTGGGATGGTTGTAAAATCAGCTGTTGGCATCTTCAATTCCACAAAGTATATAAAGTCTCGATTCATATTAACAGGAAAGTTGATTTGGTAACTACTTATATCATGAGTTTTCCAGTTTGTTTTCAATTTGAGCGACACGCTCTCTGGCACATCTGACATTAGCCCAGCTCTCTCTCTATCCTGAAAATTTCATAAGAATCGCATAATATATACAGAAGTTATGAACAAAAATCGTTTAACTACACAGAAAACAACACTGGCGCCATCTGGCGTTCATAATACTTATACTTAGGCGCTGGGTATGTCGCAGTCGTACAGTGGTAAACTGTAGTAAACCTATTTTCTCTTCTTTTTTTATCTTTATTTTCTGCTCTTCTTCTTTTCAATGGCAGCCATCGCTGACACCATTTTGTAAGCCAACCATAAGTGTGTGTGTGTGTGTGTGTGTGGGGTGTGTGAGTGTGTATTACCTGCCTGCTTTCTAGCTGTTTTTAGTCGAAGGCAAGCAAAAGAATTAAAAATTGTATATATGTATTTATGAAGTAAACTTTTGCTCTTTGCCTTTGATATCATTATGCGCTTGATTCGCGCATCTTTGGCCTTGCGGTTACAGGATCAAAAGGACCAAAGGACTCAGTACCGCTGAGGCTCATAAAGCAGGCTTGAAATTGCATATCAAGAGCTCACAATCTATATAAGTTTTGCCAACAATTTTAAACTGCGCTCTGAAGCTATTCGTTATTATGCATTCTCTTCCTCCTCTGTTTCTTAAACGTTTCTTATGCAATTTTCATCAACTGTATTGAAATTGCGGCACAGTTGTTCTTATTTATATTTTTGTTTTATAAGTTAAATATTCATTCCATACTCTTCTATGATTTGTTTGTCTCATCTTTTCGGTTTGTTGCCTTTCTTCCTCCGATTCTTAAACGTTTTTCATGCATTTCGCAGACTGCCTATTCACAGTATTCAGTTAAACAGTTCGCTGATTTTTTTTTTAAAGTTTAAACAACTTCAATTAAATGTTGTTATTTTTTGGCTTCCCACATTCTTTTATGTTTTCTGTATTACATTTCTTTAGCTTGGAAAAACCCACTCTCAATTATTTAGATCCTTTTTTGGCTGCTGGCTTTTGCAAATAAAGTTGCAACATTGCAACAATTTCACTTTAATGCGCAGCTGAGGCAGTTCTCAAAGTACGCCAACAGCTTTGCAGCGAATTAAAACTAAAATATGTGATGCAAAATGTTGCATAAAGTGCGGCCTCATCCTGGACAAGTTGCCAGCTCTTCCCTTCATTCGTTCTGCATTTCGTTCTCAATCCCATTCCCGTTGTCGACGCTGTTGCTGTTCCCGCATAAGACCTCATCTCTGAGCTCGGCGAGCACATAATATGCGCCTACGCAATTATTTTGCATGCTCCATTTTAACAATTTAAGGGGAAAAAAAACAAGTGCCATGCAGATCAAGCTGATTGAGGGTGACCTAGATATACCCTGTAGATAGAGATAGAAATATAGATATAGATGTTGTTGATATAGATATAGATATAGATATAGATATAGATATAGATATAGATATAGATATAGATATAGATATAGATATAGATATAGATATAGATATAGATATAGATATAGATATAGATATAGATATAGATATAGATATAGATATAGATATAGATATAGATATAGATATAGATATAGATATAGATATAGATATAGATATAGATATAGATATAGATATAGATATAGATATAGATATAGATATAGATATAGATATAGATATAGATATAGATATAGATATAGATATAGATATAGATATAGATATAGATATAGATATAGATATAGATATAGATATAGATATAGATATAGATATAGATATAGATATAGATATAGATATAGATATAGATATAGATATAGATATAGATATAGATATAGATATAGATATAGATATAGATATAGATATAGATATAGATATAGATATAGATATAGATATAGATATAGATATAGATATAGATATAGATATAGATATAGATATAGATATAGATATAGATATAGATATATAGATATAGATATAGATATAGATATAGATATAGATATAGATATAGATATAGATATAGATATAGATATAGATATAGATATAGATATAGATATAGATATAGATATAGATATAGATATAGATATAGATATAGATATAGATATAGATATAGATATAGATATAGATATAGATATAGATATAGATATAGATATAGATATAGATATAGATATAGATATAGATATAGATATAGATATAGATATAGATATAGATATAGATATAGATATAGATATAGATATAGATATAGATATAGATATAGATATAGATATAGATATAGATATAGATATAGATATAGATATAGATATAGATATAGATATAGATATAGATATAGATATAGATATAGATATAGATATAGATATAGATATAGATATAGATATAGATATAGATATAGATATAGATATAGATATAGATATAGATATAGATATAGATATAGATATAGATATAGATATAGATATAGATATAGATATAGATATAGATATAGATATAGATATAGATATAGATATAGATATAGATATAGATATAGATATAGATATAGATATAGATATAGATATAGATATAGATATAGATATAGATATAGATATAGATATAGATATAGATATAGATATAGATATAGATATAGATATAGATATAGATATAGATATAGATATAGATATAGATATAGATATAGATATAGATATAGATATAGATATAGATATAGATATAGATATAGATATAGATATAGATATAGATATAGATATAGATATAGATATAGATATAGATATAGATATAGATATAGATATAGATAACCTTTGAAATGTTCATTTCCGCTTCTCCTTTTTATACAGGGTATACGCAAAAGATGAGGAAGAAATGTGAGCAAGTGAAATGCGAAAATGAACGAATGAATGAGTGACTGAGCGAGTATTCCTACTGTAGCACGCCCTCCCCTGCTCCACTCTCTCCCCCCCGTCCCCACTTATCATACCATTCTCTCCCGCGTCCTCTACCCCTCAACAATATGTTAAAGTGGAGCATTAAAAAAAGAGTCGCGTGGATGCAGCAGGATGCATATAGAGCGTTTGTGGATTGTGGAGTTTGGAGTCCGGAGTCTGGGGCTTGTAGCTTGCAGAAAGTGGCATGCAACTGGCAAAGAGTCGAGTTCGTTTTCATATGCACGCTTAAGTACGCTGCAAGTGTGGAAAAATCAACAATAAAGAGCGCCAAAAGAGAAGAATCATGCAAATATTAAGTTAACCATGCATAAGACAGCACAAAAATTGTGCAATGTTCCTTTTGCATTTTCATTTTCCACAATTTCCACATTTTCTATTTATATTTTCTTATGATTTGCTCACATTTTACTAAAAGTAACAGCAACAATTTGTTGTTTCTGTGTAATGCGTTTGTAGACATGAAATAGTCTAATTCCACTATATACATATATATTACAGGGTATACAGATTCTAGATGGATTGCATTTTACATTCAAGTAATTTATTGAGAAGTCTTGTTATAGTTGCTTTGTTTGGCACTAAATTTTAGTTATTAAATTAGTTTTGAATGTAGAATGATTTCCACAAGTTTTCGATTACTTTCGATATATCGATAAAAAATTTGTAAGTAAATTAATCGAAGTTAACTTATACTTTAAATTTTATACTTTAGTAAAAGCTAAGTATATTTGGCTAAGTATTAAGTATGAAAGTTAAGCGAGAGGACTCAACTTGAAGATACCCTGTTAGCATATTTATGCCACAAAGACCGACGAAATTGAGTCTATTGATGTGGATCGCTTTATTACGTCAGTTATAGGGAAAAAGTATACAAACTTAAATTTGAATCAATACGCTTTATAGACTCGAAGATGACTTCTTTATATATATATATGTTTGAAAGTCTGCTGAAAGATACCCTGTAAGCCTTTTTATGCTACACATTTGACTCCATTGCTTAAACTGTAGAAAAACATCGATTATACACGACTATTTTAAGGGCAATAGTATATCATGTTAAACTAATTGCCCAACTTAATGATACCCTATATATGTATATTATATAGAGTTCTCTAAACAGCAAATATTGATGTTAAACGCACTGTATATATTATTACATTTGACATGCTTGCCCACAAAGTTATAAAACTCTTGACTTAGATGTACAGGGTAATTGAGTGATTTATTGCGATTGATGCGATCTGATTAAGAAATCTCGTTTGATAAGCCGCTTTAGAAATATATGACTTTAAGTAGCTCACAAATTGCATATAGATATTGAAGTGAATTTTAAGTTTGTTGTCTGATTTGGGAATAAACAAGGAGATGCATTTCTAAAATAGCAATATAATCTTAATTTATAAATTGCGAACGTAAACAACAAGTTCTAATTAAGCTGTTGTTATTTGTGGAGTGTTATCTATTTACATATTCAGAAGTCTCGTCTTAGGCTTTGATTACGCTATTCGAAAATGTTGAGCATTTCACATTACGCATACGCCGCGTTGGTCAATGAATCATTTGCTCCCATTTCCTGCCAGAGGCAAAGAGGAGTAGAGTAGAGTAGGGAGTGAGAGAGAGAGAGGCGGAGAAGCAAACAGTTGCGAGTGGGCTTTGGGATATGATTCGTTACGTTTCGATTCATTTCATTTCATTTGTATTTTCATTTTCATTTGTCGGCGAAGGAAAATTGTGCGCATTTCCTGTGACATCAATCGGCCGAGTTGCGTTTCATTGTTTTTGCCACAATGGTTATGCATATTTATTGCATGAGAAGACTAGAGAGTGAGGGAGAGAGAGAGAGAGAGAGAGACAGGCAGAATGATAGAGAGAGAAGGGGAAATACGCTGCTTGGGCATTTTGCAAGCTTTTGTTTTTTTTTTTTTTTTTTTTTTTTTTATTGCTGTTGTTGGTTTGTTTGATTTGTTGTTTTTGCTGATTGTTTGTTGATTGTTTGTTGTTGTTGTTGTCGTTGTCGTTGTTGCCATCCTGTTGTTATTGTTGTCTGTTTGGCAAACCGCAAAATATTTAATTACATGTCGAAGAACTGCATTGTGATATGTTTTTGCACGTCAACGAAATCAACAACATGAATGCGCAATAGCTTGACAGTTGACATGCCCCACCTCTCTCCCTCTCCCTGTTCTCTCTCCATTCTTTTCCTGCCCCAGCCCGCAGCTGAAACACCTGCTAACGGTTTTATAGATAAAAGCCAGCGTCAAGCTGAAAATATTGTTGTATTATGACTACACATGCAAAACAACCTCATTACCAGCCCACAACATAGAACGTTAGGACTGTGCTATTGTATAGGATATTTACACATACTCACACACTCACACACTCACCCACACACACACACACACACACACTCACCCACACACACACACCCACACATACAGATAGTGAGAGGCAGATACACTTATCTACTCGTGGGGCACACATAATTGCTTCCTGTGCCACGTCCTCGTCGTCGTCGTAGCCAACGAAATTATTGACATAGAGGAGTGAGAAACCATGGCAAATGCAATCCTTCCCTCTCCCCCAAGAAATACCTGTCTATCGTTCATCTAATGAATGCAAATATAGCCACAATAAGTGTTATTATAAACACACACACACACACACACAACAAGTTTACATGTAGCCAAAGTGAAATGGCAAAATTAATTGTCATGTTGTGCTACCAAAAAAAAAAAAAATATATAACGCGATTTCATATAATGACAGAGCCCCAAAATGGTTGAAGAATTTCGTGGAATTCAGAGTAGAATGTGAGGAAGCGGCACAGCAAGTGGATACTAAATTTAGTCACAGTCGTTGGCTACAGCAAATGGCTAAGGTTAAGGTTAACATTGTTGGGGGAATTCGTATTAAATGTCGTTAATTGATTCGCCCGAAAGAAAGTTCAGTTCAATAATAATGATGATGATACAGATTACAATAGCCATAAAAGCAAAAATATAATAATGAGTGTGATAATGCATAGAAATATGCATGATGAGCATGATGACAATCAAAATAAATAAAATAATAAATAAATAAATAACAAAGGCAAAACTAGTAATTAAAATAAATATTAAAATGATTTAAATAATGATAATGATATGCGTAATGAAGATACAAGTATTGTATATAATAATATGTAATGTTACAGTAGAGACTCAAGAATTAGAACTCGCTTAAATTCGAATTATTCTGCATTAACACCTGATCATCTAAAGATTGAAAGCTCTTAAATAATAAAAAGTGTGAAATCTTTGATCTGATATAATAGAATATATAATTAAAATAGTAATGAGAATAGTTATAATTATAATAATGAGGATAAACGTAAAAAGATGACCATAATATTGAGAATAAATATATAATTTATATTTATTTAATTTTATTAATTTATTTAATTTTATTAATTTATTTAATTTATAATATGATTCAATTATGAACTCAATAATAATGAAATAACTCATTAATAATCGCTAATATTAATTAAATAAAAAATTATACAATGAGATGACGATGATATTGAGAATAAATATTTAATTTTATTTATTTAATTTTATTAATAAGTTTAAATTATAATATTATAAAATTATGATCTCCAAACCAATCATCAAATCATTGATGACTATTTATTTACTTAATTCATATTTATTTAATTTTATTAATTAATTTAAATTATAATATGAATCAATTATGATCTCTATATTAAATAAAATATGTTCCAAATAGAAGACGATAACATTGGGAATGGATATAATTCATATTTATTTATAATATGATACAATTATGATCTATACAATAAATAAATAACTGATTAATAACCGATTAAAATACCTCAAAAGTCCACAAATATTGCAGTCTAGGCTCTAACTGGATATTTAAAGCAACCAAAGCAAATCAACAACACAATTGCTGAAATATTTCATTCATTTGCATTTACTGCATTTACTTTTAGTTAAATATTTGCAACTGGGTCAAGCAGTCTGAAATTGTTTAAAATCTCAAAAGAAATATGTGTACAGAGAAAGAAGTAGTAGTATGTAGTATGCGTGTTAAAGACGAGCAAAATCTTAATACATTAAAAGGCGGTGCAGCTGACCTCTAGGATTAATGCTTCACTGTCTCTGGTTGCAAGTTTGATTCAACGTGCTCCATTACAGTAAGAACAATGGCAAAGTGGTGTCTCTCTCTCTGTGTGTGTGTGTGTGTGTGTGTGTGTGTGTGTGTGTGTGTGTGTGTGTGTGTGTGTGTGTGTGTGTGTGTGTGTGTGTGTGTGTGTGTGTGTGTGTGTGTGTGTGTGTGTGTGTGTGTGTGTGTGTGTGTGTGTGTGTGTGTGTGTGTGTGTGTGTGTGTGTGTGTGTGTGTGTGTGTGTGTGTGTGTGTGTGTGTGTGTGTGTGTGTGTGTGTGTGTGTGTGTGTGTGTGTGTGTGTGTGTGTGTGTGTGTGTGTGTGTGTGTGTGTGTGTGTGTGTGTGTGTGTGTGTGTGTGTGTGTGTGTGTGTGTGTGTGTGTGTGTGTGTGTGTGTGTGTGTGTGTGTGTGTGTGTGTGTGTGTGTGTGTGTGTGTGTGTGTGTGTGTGTGTGTGTGTGTGTGTGTGTGTGTGTGTGTGTGTGTGTGTGTGTGTGTGTGTGTGTGTGTGTGTGTGTGTGTGTGTGTGTGTGTGTGTGTGTGTGTGTGTGTGTGTGTGTGTGTGTGTGTGTGTGTGTGTGTGTGTGTGTGTGTGTGTGTGTGTGTGTGTGTGTGTGTGTGTGTGTGTGTGTGTGTGTGTGTGTGTGTGTGTGTGTGTGTGTGTGTGTGTGTGTGTGTGTGTGTGTGTGTGTGTGTGTGTGTGTGTGTGTGTGTGTGTGTGTGTGTGTGTGTGTGTGTGTGTGTGTGTGTGTGTGTGTGTGTGTGTGTGTGTGTGTGTGTGTGTGTGTGTGTGTGTGTGTGTGTGTGTGTGTGTGTGTGTGTGTGTGTGTGTGTGTGTGTGTGTGTGTGTGTGTGTGTGTGTGTGTGTGTGTGTGTGTGTGTGTGTGTGTGTGTGTGTGTGTGTGTGTGTGTGTGTGTGTGTGTGTGTGTGTGTGTGTGTGTGTGTGTGTGTGTGTGTGTGTGTGTGTGTGTGTGTGTGTGTGTGTGTGTGTGTGTGTGTGTGTGTGTGTGTGTGTGTGTGTGTGTGTGTGTGTGTGTGTGTGTGTGTGTGTGTGTGTGTGTGTGTGTGTGTGTGTGTGTGTGTGTGTGTGTGTGTGTGTGTGTGTGTGTGTGTGTGTGTGTGTGTGTGTGTGTGTGTGTGTGTGTGTGTGTGTGTGTGTGTGTGTGTGTGTGTGTGTGTGTGTGTGTGTGTGTGTGTGTGTGTGTGTGTGTGTGTGTGTGTGTGTGTGTGTGTGTGTGTGTGTGTGTGTGTGTGTGTGTGTGTGTGTGTGTGTGTGTGTGTGTGTGTGTGTGTGTGTGTGTGTGTGTGTGTGTGTGTGTGTGTGTGTGTGTGTGTGTGTGTGTGTGTGTGTGTGTGTGTGTGTGTGTGTGTGTGTGTGTGTGTGTGTGTGTGTGTGTGTGTGTGTGTGTGTGTGTGTGTGTGTGTGTGTGTGTGTGTGTGTGTGTGTGTGTGTGTGTGTGTGTGTGTGTGTGTGTGTGTGTGTGTGTGTGTGTGTGTGTGTGTGTGTGTGTGTGTGTGTGTGTGTGTGTGTGTGTGTGTGTGTGTGTGTGTGTGTGTGTGTGTGTGTGTCTGGACTTGTACAACATGCAGCTGCGTGTGTTTGGCATGTGTCTGAAGTATGTCGAGCATGGGAATGTTTATTACACGTGTTCCGAGTGGTTGCCTGAGCGTCTAAGAATCTGAGAGAATCTAAGGGTGTAAGCGGTGTGACAGGTAAAATGCGAAGTAAGAGAGATGTAGAGACAAAGTGAAATGAAGATGCAACAGATGCAGAGACATTTATGAACCAAACGACCAAACGAACGAAGCTTGAAATGAGCAAATAATGTTGAAGAAGAATGCACAGAATGCAAAAACCTGAAGAATGATAATGGATAAATATGATTGAAAGTACAATAAATGGCAGCTTGAAGCTAACAAGTTAGAACATGTGATGGGTAAAGTGATAAAAGAACGAACTCAGCAATTTGACTGGCAATTTGTTAAATTATATTGTTATATTGAACCGGTTCACGAATGATGAAATTTAGTAGATAGACTAATGGTTGTGCTACCCATATGAGAGATATTTATTAAATGGGAATATTGATGTGATAAACAAAGAAGTAAATAAACTTGTGAACCGGTTCATGAAAGGTTTAGCTTAGTATCTGTGAAACTATGAAAGATATGTTGATGGAATTTGAACTTTATAGTAATGATTAAAAGACCAACATGAGATATATCTGCTATCGATAATAAATAGGCTATAAGAATATTTCAAGTTGTGAACCGGTTCAGCGTAATAACTCTGAGACTGCACAATTTACTAATGAAATTATGTATGCAAACTCAGCTATAAAAGAAACAATTACAAATGATTGAATGATGATTGAACTTAACACTCTTGTGCACCGATTTAGGTTAGGAATAATAATTGAATTAAAAAATATATATATATTGAATGCAGCAAGTGAAAGTGGGTCGATATGTTGTCTACATTTGGAGTCCGATGAGATAAAAATAAATGACCTCTTGGGAGCAGAGAAAGACCCTAAACTACAGTCAGTTATGGTGGGTTAACTCTGCAAGTAATGGACCACTTGTCGTGCCCTTTTGAGTGCATTCAAATGCGTACTCATCAAATCAAAAGCCAAATTGTCAGGCTAGCAGCTCTGCCAGTGGACAGACGACCAGACCAAGGACCAGTAGAAGCATCCACAAGCTCACTTCGAGCCTCGACAAAAAAAAAAAAAAAAAAATAAAAAGGGGAGACAGTCATAAAAGGCGGCAAAGGCATCCTTGTCTGTTCAACAAAAACGACTAATAACAGGCAACGTTTAAGAGCTGAGCTTCCATTTAATGCAATTGCTATTAAGTTCACTTGACGCCAGCACCAAAGTCAGTCCCCGAACGACTCAAGCACCCCCCAGCTAGAGATGAGCTCGTGTTTGACACGACTGCACACAAAGTAAAATACACATAAATTGTTTGAGCTCCAAATAATTCTCATAAAATGGGCAAACAGTTGTTGTTCTCTTCAGCTCTAACGCACACAAATTCGTATATAAGAAAAAATAACGAACTGCAGACTGCAATTCTGGCGATATTCTAAAAAGAAAAATATATACAAAATACAATAGAATTGTTTCTCAGCAAAAGATGCCAGAACTAAGATAATAATAGATTCTTTGTTCTGAAGACATAATCTTCTAGTATAATTAACAAAATAAATAATATTTTGAGTGGAAATAAATAAAATAGAATGATATAAGTAAAATGTGGGCATACAATTATAAATAGTCAAAAAGCTAATATGATTGGACTTGTTATTAAGTATTGTCCGAGCAAAATATACAAAAAAAATATAAATAAAAAAATATTAAAAAAAAATAATGAAAATAAAGTCAAAATTAAATATTTAAAAAACTTAGCAAAAAAATTATATACAAAAAAAAATGATAAAAGATATTTATAAAAATAAAATAAATATATAAAGCAAATACATAAAAATTTATTTTACAAAAATGTTAAAATTATATTATATATTAAAAAAAAAAAAAAAAAAAAAATATTTAAAAAAATATATATCACAAAAAAAACATATAAAAAATATATTGGAAAAATAAATAAATAAAAAAAAAATTGGGTCCAATAAAATATTATAAGTAAAATCTACATATATATTTAAAAAAAAATATTAATAAAATATTGAAAAAATAACATAAAAAAAATAACATACAAAAAATATAAATAAAAAATATATGAAAAAAGTATTAATAAAAAAAATACAATAAATATATATATAAATAATTCCAAAAAAAAACACCATTAAAATAATGTGTAAATATATATAGAAACAAAATTAAAAAAAAAATAAATAATAAATAAAAAATTGTCTAAAAAATGAATAAAAAAACTAAAAACTTAAAAAAAAGAAAAAGTAAATTTACTGATCGAGAGCCAAACGAGGGATGATTTAATGCTCAGCTCTGATGAAACAGGGCTGCATTTCGATAACATTAAGTGGCGATAATTGTGATATATTTACTTTAGTGAACTTTATTTAGGGCTTAATTAAATTTGTGCTATATTCATATTATATAATAATTGTTTATTTGCAAGTTCGTGTCACGCACACAGCGCCATGCGCAGTTCAATCTTTGAGAGGGAGAGAGAGAGTGTGTCTGAGAGAGGGGGGAGGGAAGTCAGAAGGTCACCGGCTGCTATTTATTTTCATTTTCGTGCATTTATGGTTTTATCTCTCTATCTCACACTCCTCCTGCCCAACCACATTTCTCACTCTCTCTCTCTCTCTCGTCTCTCTCTTACTCTATTTGCGTTCTCTCTCTATCTCGACTCATGCTGACACTTTGTCGTTTTTATCGTTTCAGCGTTAATTCGGTTAAGCACTTAAAGCATCCTCGTCAGCTTGCAACTGGAGTTGGAGTTGTGGATTGTTGTTGTTAACGTGGGGAGGGAGGGCATTACCACGGCCTGGTGGATTGGGCCAGATGCCCATGTGGCCCAGACAGGGGCCATGCATTGACAAGCTGAGATACAGCAACAACAGCAACAACAACAACAGCAACAACAACAACAATACAAGCGAACACAAATTGCGGGCCAAGAAGTTACGTGCATAGTTCAATTGAAGGTGAAAGCCAAACCAACTAAAGCAGCAGCTCCACTAAGTGGTGAAAGGAGCAGCAGCAGCAGCAGGAGGTGGAGCTGAAGCTGGAGCAGGAGAAGAACTTGGAGGTGTAGGTGTAGCACAGTGTAGACATCAGCATGTCCAGCAGCCATTCCGGCACAATTGGCCGTAAACGCGTTGGCAGCGGCAGCGCTGTTGGCAGCGATTTTTACTATGGCAGCGGTGGCTCAACTGGCGGTGGTGGTGGTGCTGCTGCTGGTGTCGGTGGTGGTGGCGGTGAACAGTTGCGTCGACAGCGCTCAGCTGAATGGCATAGCCATCGACATGGACATGGATATGGCAGCAGCAGCGAAGATGAATATCAAAATACCGCCCAGGCAACGGCCTTTGATACACAACTGTTGGCCCAGTTGTTGTTGCAGAGTCAGCAATTGGCAAGTGAGTAGACCACAAGCACACACACACACACACACACACACACACACACACACACACACACACACACTCACGGTGTGAGTTATATTGAAGGAAAACGGACGCGTTTTTGAAGCTGTCCCTTGGTGTATCTGGATTTTCACATCACCACTCTGAAATTCACATAGCAAAAGTATCACAAGACTTCTGACTATAGACGGGAGTACTCACCTGGCAGAGTCGACGGTGGTTCTGGTCCGGATCCGTGGAGCCTGAAATCGCTGAGGCGCCTTGTGACTGCGATAGACGAGGGAGGTGAGGCGGACGCTCGCGGGTGTTTGTTTTTGTGCTCCTGCTAACACAGATTCGGCTGATTTCCCGCCGATTCCTGCGGCTTGCGGTGAGTTGCAATTTATTGCAATAAATCAGCTGGTGGTAGAGTTGCCCAGCTACTTGTCTAAGCAGGGCTGCTCTGGAGCCACAGCCAGCCAACTGCAAGCTTTAAGCTTTTAGGAGGCAGTGCAGCAAGCAGTGCGAAGCAGCAAGCAGGGCAAATACTTCCTTGCATACCTTCAGGAGCTACTAGCTACTGGAATTGTTGCATACGCCCAGGCCGTCCAGTATATATACTGGCCTCTAGTGCAGAAAAAACAGAGATAAAAGTCACGGATCCGACTGCTTTCCAACCCCTTCCGCTGAGGCGGTGCTCAATTTAAGGGGCTCTGGAGACCGAGGCGGGGCGGTATAACCCCCACCGGTCAATAGCCAAGGGAAACCTGTGGCCATCGAGGGACTGCACTAGAGTCCCAGTTGTATGATGGACGAATCGCAGGCTTTTCTAAGGCGACCTATTGTGCAGCGCACACCACCGCCACTGGTGGTGGCAGCTCAGAAGCAGTCTAGCCCGGTCAGGCAAACATCAGACGTTGCAAGTGTGAGCGCCAGCAATGCCACTTTCAAGGGCACACTCAGGTCCATGGGTCTTGCATTGGAATCCCTCTCAGGGCTTTTTGGTGGCCAGCGTCACATCAATGCGCTCATGAGAGATGAGCTTGCAAAGCTAATAGAGCTCCAGGGGCTTCTCACAAGTATGTGCTCCTCAGATATGGCAACAGTTGACGTGCAGACTACGCCATCGCTAGAGCAGCGGAAAGGCAAAGCTGAGTCAAACTCACATGGAGTAGTGAATACGCCAAAAAGGCACAGAGACTCGCTGCCGGAACCGCGCAAGACACCGTCGAAGAAAATTAGACGCCAGGCCCCGTTGCCAACTGAAGCAGGTGCAGTAGCACCCCTGAATAGAGCTCCGCAAGAAAATGCTGAGAATTGGACGACTGTAAAGGGCCGTAAGCCATCAAGCAAGAGCGCCAAGATGCCGACCAAGCCGGACAGTAGGCGTCACGTGAAACATCGCCCAGATGCTATTCTGATTGAAGCTAAAGGTGATGTAACATATAGCCAAATTTTGAGGATGGTCACGCGCAGTGATAACGAAAACTCCAGTCCGTTGGCGAGAAAGTCCGTAAGGTACGAAGAACGGCAAAAGGCGACTTGCTACTGGAGCTTAAAATACCAATGGCAGAACAGCTGAGTCAACTAAAAGATGACATTGGCCAAGCACTTGGAGGCAGTCTGGAGATGCGGTCCTTGACGCAGGAAGTGACGATTGAAGTCAAAGATTTGGATGAGATGACCACATCAGATGACCTCACGATGGCGTTCAAGTCACAGCTTGACGTGGAACTGGGTGCCAAGTCTTTAAAAAGGCTACGGCCGTCTTTTGAGGAACCCAGAGTGCGGTTATCAGCTTGCCACTAGCTGCGGCTGATAAAGCACTCAAGGCGGGTAAAGTGAAGATCGCGTGGTCGGTGTGCAGGATCGTGCCAAAGAATGTGCCAACTAGGTGCTTCAGGTGCCTTGAGATCGGCCACATCGCGGCCAGATGCCAGTCACCAGTGGACAGGAGCGGCTGGTGTCTTAAGTGCGGAAACAGTGGACACAAGGCCCGTGATTGCATCAACCTGCCTAGATGTTTCCTTTGCGCAGCAAATGGGGAGACGGCAAGCCACGTTGCCGGAAGCCAGCACTGCCCTGCTGCAGCAAACAAAGGAAGAACGGTACACAAGCGTCATGATTAACTTTCTGCAGCTCAATTTAAATCACTGTGAGGCAGCCCAGGCCCTCCTCACACATTCTGTACAGGAACTGGGCATAGATGTGGCGATAATCAGTGAGCCATACAGGCGGAGCAACAGTGAAAAGTGGTGCTGGAGCGCCTCTGGTAAAGCGGCGATTTGGAGGTGCGGGAAGAATTCATTGCAGCTCTCGTCACGAGTGAGCGGTACACATTTTGCACGAGCAAGACTGGGTAACTACTGGCTGTATAGCTGCTACCTCCCTCCGAGTCTGAGTTTCGAAGAGTACAGCAGTGCACTGGACGAGATTGCCATCGACGCACGTAGCCATAGTCCGGCCATCATAGCTGGAGACTTCAACGCATGGGCACTCGAGTGGGGTAGCACGCTTACCAATGCAAGAGGCCGGTGTCTGCTCGAAGCTTTCGCTGCACTGGATCTAGCCCTTTTAAATCAAGGCTGCCGTCATACCTTCAGCCGCGCCGGAGTAGGCTCAATCATCGACCTTACTTTTGTCAGCAGCTGCCTGTTTAGTTCCGCAAAATGGCAGATAGGTGAACATTACACTGGAAGCGACCACGAGCCGATTCTGTTCAGTATTGGATCACCAAACAGACGTGTGCGGAGCCACGAGCCCCTTGGAATGAAGTACAGGGAGAGCTCACTTAATACGCAAACATTTGCAAATTTTTTGAGCGATCTGGCGGTCTCTGGCTCTGCAAATAATAGGGCAGATCAGCTGTCACACCAGCTTAAGAGGGCGTGCGATGCAAGTATGGTGATCAGCAAGCGGTACAGGAGACATCACAGCCCAACTTACTGGTGGAACGAAGAAATTGCAGAGGCGCGTAGGAGCTGCTTGTCTGCAAGACGCCAATACCAGCGCTCAAGAAGAAGGCAGAATGAAAACTGGCAAGCTCTTCAAACCCAACTAAGGGAGGCCAGGAAGGCTCTAAAAACTGCGATCCGCGCCAGCAAGCGAGCATGTTTCCTCGAACTATGTGATACTGCGGAACACGATCCCTGGGGCAAAGCATACAAGATGGTTGTTAAACGCATCTATGCAAACAGGCAAGATGCTCCAGATGATCCAGCGCGCCTTAAGGAGATTGTGGAGGAACTCTTTCCTTACCGAGAGCTTGGTCTTGACACCAGTGACGATGCACTGCGCGGCCGCGACCCAATTGCTCCGTTTGTGGTTGACGCTATCACGGTGGACGAAGTCACCTCGGTGGCCCAGAGATTGAAGCCTGGTAAGGCTCCCGGCCCGGACGCGATTCCAAACAGCGCCGTCAAAATGGCATTATTGTTGAGGCCTGAGGTTTTCGCGGAAGCATACACACAATGTCTCCGAGAAGGCACTTTCCCGGACAGGTGGAAGTTGCAACACCTAGTGCTGATTCCGAAGCCCGGAAAACCAGCTGATGACGCCTCATCATTCCGGCCGATCTGTCTGATCGACACTTTGGGTAAGGTGCTTGAGCGTCTCATCTGCACTAGGCTGGATTCATGGATCAGCGGAAACGGCGGACTTTCACCCCTACAGTATGGCTTTAGAAAATCACTGTCGACCACTGACGCCATTCGAAAGGTGACTGAGATTGCCGCAAAGGCAATGGAAGGAGCTAGATGGAAAGGTGGCGCTAAGCAATACTGCCTCATCGCTACGCTGGACATAAAGAATGCGTTTAATACGGCCGATTGGGTGAGCATCCTGGATGCGCTCCAAGCTTTTGGAACCCCGTCGTATCTCTACGCCCTGGTGAAAAACTACTTTGGCAACAGAAAACTGCGATACTCCACCAATGAGGGCTTTGCGACATACAACATCACGGCAGGAGTGCCCCAAGGTTCGGTATTGGGGCCTCTCTTGTGGAACGCCATGTATGATGGAATTCTACGACTGACGCTCCCAGAGGGTTGCCAGATCATTGGTTACGCGGACGATGTGGCACTCGTCGTTGTGGCCAAGCACCTATGCGAGGCCGAACGCATCTGCAGTACAGCAGCTACGATCGTGATGCAATGGCTCCGTTCAGTTGGCCTCGAGTTGGCAACCCACAAAACGGAGGCGGTGCTCGTTAGCAGCCGGAAGAGGGTCGAAACGGCGCGCATCAGGGTCGGAGACAGCGTTGTAGCATCCAAACGGGCGATTCGGTACCTAGGTGTTATCATTGACACACGCCTAAGCTACCGTGAACACCTGGCAGCGGTGCAGGTGAAGGCGGCCAACTCGTGCCGCGCACTTACCCGCATCATGCTCAACACTCGGGGCCCCAAGCAGGAGAGGAGGCTGCTGCTCATGAGCGTCGTACGCTCAATCGTGCTGTACGCTGCGCCAATCTGGGCAGATGCTATGAAGGTTAGAAGCTATGCCAGGGGAATTCAGGCAACATACCGCCTTTGTGCGCTACGCGTATGCAGCGCTTTCAGGACGGTATCGGATGATGCTGCCCTGGTCATCTCGGGCATGATTCCGATTGATCTATTGGCCGCTGAGGAGAAAGCCGTGGACGCAGCTACCAGAGGGGGGCCAATCAAGAACCAGGGCGCGTCTTGAGGCCAGAGAGGCAAGCCTAACTGCCTGGCAAACTCGATGGGAGTCCTCAACTAAGGGACGTTGGACGCATCGCCTTATTCCCGACATAAGACGCTGGATCGGACGTAGACATGGAAGTGTAAATTTCCATCTAACCCAGCTTCTTAGTGGGCATGGTTGCTTCATGCATTACCTGCACAGAGTTGGTCACGTACCTTCCCCACTTTGTGCATGGTGTGGTGAAGACTTCACCGAGGACGCAGAGCACATCATATCTCGATGTGGGCGGTTCACAGCGCAGAGACTTCACCTCCAGGAAGCGACCGGCCGAATGATCACCCCGGATAATCTCGCAAACATTATGTGTTCATCTGAGCGAGCATGGGAGGCAGCCTGCAGCTTCGCATCTAGTGTCATGCAAGAGCTGCGAAGAGTGGAACGGATTCGAAGCAGAGCGGAGTAGGCGTAGCCATCGTCCCTGCGATGCAGTGACTAGCGTTGGTTCCGCAGGGGCTGGCTATGCACTATCCCCACCAAAACACTACCACCTAAGTTAGTTAAGTGTATGTCTATATTATAATTAATTTACTGAGTAGGTGTTGTTATGCTGAAATTGTTATAGTAAAATGTAAGTAGTGGAGAAAAATAAACTGAATTAAAAAAAAAAAAAAAAAAAAACACACACTCACACACACACACACTCACACACACACACACACAAATATATAGTAGCTACAAATTATCTTATGTAAGCTCGCTTGTCCAACTAAACCAACTAACCTTCAATTTATAAGTCATGTCAAAGCTACTAAATATTCATTATTTCATATAATTGAATTATTCATTGGTCATCTGATCTCAAGCTGAGCCCTGCCCCATCTACCCACTTCCCCTCCCTCGCTCGTACATTCTTACATATCCCTTGTCACTGTCTCAAGGACAGCTGAAACAAGACAACAGCCAATTGGTTGCGCTGTCAAAGTTGTAGCCTTTTTCTTTTACTTGCAGGATATTCCGAGAGCAGAGTATTATATTTATGTGTTCGATTATGTAACGCAAGTTTGGGTTTCTTTGTTTGGTTGTACTTAACTTAATTTTAATTTAGCTTCAATTCAATTTCTAATTTTAAAAAGTATGTAGTAAAAATAACAATATAATTTTTTAAATTATTTTTCGTTAATAAGAAAATATCTTAAAAATATGAATAAATTTTCAAAAAACCAAATTTGTTTTTTAAAAACTTGAAATTATTTTGAAAGAAAGAAATGCAATTTGTTAATTTTGACCAAATTAGTTTTTCAAAACATGAAAAGAGAATAAACTAAAAATCTTTATAACTGATTTCGAAATCGGCTTAAGTCTTGTCGACTCAGTTTCTCAGTTTCCTTAGTTTGTTTAAACGATATTAAACGGAGTCTAAAATATATAATTATTTCGATAGATGTATATGGGAAAAACTCGTGTCTGACATTAAAAAGTATTTGTCAATTAAATAATCATCGAAAAGTTTTATCGAAAGGATTTATAGTCTTATCAGAAACTTGATGCAGTTTCTTTTGCTTTTTATGTGTAGCAAAAAGTGTAATTAATACAAAATAAAGATCAGTCATGGAACATATTTTAGTTTAAATAATTCCCTCTGCCAATTAATTTGATAGCAATAAAACAAACATAAGTTCTAATAAGTATAGTTCATATATGTATATTTACTAGTAGAACAATTCACTAAGATATTCAATGAAGAGCATTCCAAAGATATGTATACACTTAGTGCTGCTTTATACCCTGTCGAACAAGTAATAATATAATTTAGCAACTAGAAGCAGACTTATAGATATTTCTACATAAATCCCAAATATTTGTATACTCTTATTATATTATTTATTTATTATTTCCATTACTTTTTTTATAAAAATCATCGTATATAGTTCAATTTAAGAGTTACTATCTTAATGTTTGGGCAACTTTTATAATAATCTTTTAATTGCATATTCTGACAATTTCATTATAATCTCTTGAGTGTAACTCAAGTTATATCAAAGTGAAATTGCTTTGTTTAATTTTCGTTTAATTCAAATGGCTTTGTGCTTCAGTCAGCTAATTGACAACTGTCAATAGTGTATAAATTAGTCAGCCATCCCCGGCTAATACAATCTGTCATTGTTTTTTCTTCTTTACACTGTATTTCGGCTTTGGCTCTGATTGGATTCGTTGCGATGCGATGCGATGCGACGCAACGCGACAGGATTGGATTGCATTGATGGGTTTTGGGGGCTTTTGTGGCCGCTTGGGCTCATTTCATTGAACACAAAACCACTTGACATTTTGTAGCTGACGGCGGGTCAACCAAAAAATTTTGGCGTTGCTTTCTCTCGGTCATTTCGTTTACCTTTTTCCAAATACCCTGTAAGCCAATGAAATGGGGGAAAGTGCTTAACTTGCTTAAGGCAACCATATTTAAAGCTTCTTCAAGCATTATTATTTATCACAATTGATATATATATATATATATATATGTGTTAGTCAATCGGCAAGTCAATCAGCTAGTCAATCAATCACTTAACTAACTAATTAACTCAACTAATTACTCAGTGACTGGTTAGTCTATCGGTCAATCAATTAGTTCGTCAATCAGGCAGACAATCAATCAGAGAGTCAGCCACCAATTAGGCTGTCAATTAATCAATCAGTCAATCAGCACTTCAATCATTTAGTCAATCAGCTTGTAAACTAACAAGTAGTCAGTCAATCAACCAGTCAGTCAATCAATCAGTCGACGTAGAAGTCATCAGTTATTAAGTAATCTAACAATTATGCAGTCAATCAGTGCGTCAATCAATTAAGCATTCAGTCCGTTAATCAGTCAATTAATCAGTCAGCTAGTCAGTCAATCAATCAGTCAGTCAATCAATCAATCAGACAGCCAATCAGTCATCAGTTATTAAGTAAACTAACTATTATACAGTCAATCAGTCCGTCAATCAATTAAGCAATCAGTTGGTCAGCCAACAAAAAAGAAAAAAAATCAATCAGTCAGTCAATCACTTACTTAATCGATAATAAGCCTGTCAAGCAATCAGTCAGACAATTAATTATTAAGTAAGCTAACAATTATGCAGTCAATTAGTCCGTCAATCAGTTAATCAATCAATTACCAAGTCAGTTAGTCAATCAACAACTCGGCACTCAATCAGTCAGTCCATCAGTTAGTTTATCAATCAATCAATCAATCAGACATTACTAAAACTTCTATAGACGTCAGCAAATTTACTTGAGATAGAAGACGCACATGGGATGACAAATGAAACTCAAACTTTCCACACCTTATACAGGATAACTACTAGTCGTTCACTTCCAATGAGAGCAGACTTTTTGTTTGGAAACACATTTGTTCCACGGTTTTCAATCCGATGCTCCAACAAATAGACAAAAGTTTATGTACAATCCCCCGAAACTGGTCGCAAATAATTGGAAACTATTGCAAAAATGGCAAAACTAGAAGATGAAAAGCGAATTGAAGTTTAATTTTTGGTCTAAAATTTGTGCAAATTCAAAAATTGAAAAGTTGCAAAAAGTTGAAATTTCCCAAATTGGAAGAAAAATGCGTTTAATTATTGGAGGAAAATCAAAAAGGAAATGAATGAACGTCCAGGCAGTTAGAGAGAGTAAGTAAACTTCTCAGCTTCAATTCAATTACGAGAGCCTCAGCTGAAAGTGAATGGAAATGGGGCACAGAGAGGTGTGAGAGAAGGGTACATGAAGAGAAGGAAATGAAAGAGAGGTAGTAGAGGAGGAGGAGGAGGAGCAGGAGGTGGAGAAGCTACTCACAGATTCAGCGCCTAATCGAAGCATAAAACGCAAATCGCCGCCTGCTGCGCAATTTTTATGTTCTCATTGCATTTCGCGTTTTGTTTTCTTTCACTCAATGTGTGTGTGTTGTGTGTGTGTGTGTGTGTGTGTTTTGTGTGTTGCTTTTATTGTCTGTTAATATTTAATGCAATTTACGATTCATTTTTTACAACCTCATAACTTTGGGTGCCCATTTTTTGCCAGCCGTCTGGGGAGTGATTGTTGCTTGTTTTTATATATATATATATCTTTTTGTTGTTCTTTTCATCTCTTTTGATTTCGAGACGGCGAAAATCTATTGGGATTTCCTGTTTCTAAATCCGTCAAGACCCCCGGGGGAGTTATTGAAAGGTCAACCAACAACACGTAGTCTCAACGCATTTAATAGTTTATTTAGTGCAGTTCAAACTTAACCAAGTTAAACCTGTTGACAGCATTCGACACTGTACGGCGAACTTTAGTCCCTTGCGTTTGTAGTTTTCTGCTGAGCAAGCGAGAGAGACAGAGACAGAGAGAGAAAGAGAGAGAGAGAGAGAGAGAGAGAGAGAGAAATACGCTCTATTCCTTTCTCCTAAACTCATGCACAATGATCTAGAACTCTCTTTGCGTAGAGTAAACGCAATTCAATTAGCTTATTGAAGCAAGATTCTAATGACCGAACAATCCACTAAAAATGGACTGCTCGACTCGCATATACCCTGCATAACAACAATTAAGGTTGCTTTACTTCAATTCCTTGGAAATAGAAGAGTATATTGATGCGAGCATCAAATAAGAAACGCTCGAGTCAAGACTGCTCGACTAGCAGATACCCTATAATTCTAAATCTTAAGTTGCTTTACTCGGGTTAGTTTAAAATTACGAAAGAATTATAGAAAGAATCAAACATAATTGCATTAATCACAACTACTCGACGAACAGATACCCTGTAATGAAAAATCTTGATTAATGTATCTGTTTCATATTTTCTATAGAACTGTAAATGAGTTTGCTGAGTTAAATATATGCAGATACAGATACAGATTTGAGATTAATATTTTTTGCAGTAGTATGAGTCTCATAACTAATGTAAGCCTGAACTTCAAGATATAATTTTACACTTACTTACTGACTTCATAAATACAGGGTATATATTAAGAAAAATAATAATTCTCAGCTTTATTAAAATACATTTAAGCCCAACCTTTAAAATAGTTACATACATCTTGACTATAAGCTAATTGCGTCAGCATACCCTTTATTGTGATATCTAAAGGGTATGCATCTACAGGGTATACATTAAGCTAAAGAATAGGGATAATTTCAACTGAGTTAAACTCAATCCCTAAAATCAAATACAATTATACTAGTAGTTTTCATATTTACAGGGTATGTTCGCACAATAAAAGTACGATTAAATACAATCCTAAGACATAATTGCAGTTTAACATAAGCATACCCTTTATCCATATTTACAGGGTATATACACACTGTCATACTCTTCTCAGTTAAAACAGTTTACAGGGTACAAGCTCAGTATTTTACCCCTCTCAGTTAAATCTCATTTAAACTTGATTTAAAATTGTAATTACACTCTTACATGAGCATACCCCCTATAGAGCTATTCATATTTACAGGGTATATGCTCAGTATGATACGCTTCCCAATTAAAACACACCTCAACACAATCCATTAGATTAACATAAACTCTACTAATGGTTTCTCTTTCCTTCTCTCACTCTCCCTGTCTCTCTCTCTCTCTCTCTCTCTCTCTCTCTCTCCCAGGCATGGAGCACTACAACTCGGACTGCGAACCGGAATATCTGCGTCAACGCGATCGTCGCAGCGAAGAGACCAGCCTGGAAGTGACATACGCGCAACCTCATCAACGATCCTCTGCCAGGGACACGGCAGCAGCGCTGTCGCAGTCGCCGCTGAAGCTGGCGACAGTCTCGGCGAGCACCGCAGCTGGGAAATATCAATCGAATGCGAATCTGGGACTTTTTCCCAATAGCAGCAGCAGCAGCAGCACGCTGACTGCGGCAGCGGCAGTGACGCGCAGTACAAATCCCTTCCTAAACGCCAAGTACGCAGCCGATGAGACGCAACTCGATACGGCGGCAGTGGCAGCGACCGCAACAGCGACAGCGACGCCAAGCAGCGCTTATCTATTGCCCGCATCAGCGTCATCGGCGTCGACGGCAGCGTCGAGCAGTCAACGCAGTCAGCGCAGCGGCGCCGCACGCAACACGTTGAATCGTTTAAGCGGCATGACAAGCTCCAGCAGCGGCACCTCCGCCCTCTCTGTCAATCGCAGCGATTCGTTGCGTGAAAAAGCCCAGCAGCTGGTGGCAGCAGCGGCGTCGGCGGCGGCAGCGTCTAAGCCAACAGCGTTGCAATTGCAGAGCAGCAGTGGCAGCGGCCTTGGCATCGGCATCGGCATCGGCAGCGATCTGGATGATTTTGCCGGCAGCAGCGGGGAATCCGAACCGCCGCCAGAGCCTGCGCCGCCAGAGATACCGCCGCGTACGCAGTCACTGCTCATGTCCTTGCGCAAGCATTCCGACTACAAGCTCAAGTATGAGGAGAAGGGGGGACCAAAAACACGAGGAATTTATTCCAACCAGTCAGCTGCAGAAGGGTAAGTACCACAGAAAGTACCAAAGAAAGTACCAAGAAAAGCCCGAAATAAGTACCAGGAAAGTTTTAAAAAAAGTACCAAAAAAGTATTTATAGGGAAATTATAAAGTACTGAATAAGTCCTTCTGGTAAATTTACACAAAAAGTCCCAAAAAATATCCCTCAGCTAAAGCTATGATTTTCGGCAGCTTTGGGACGAAAGCTCAGCGGTAACATAACTGTTAAGTGGTGGCTTAACACGACAGTGGACTGTTAACTGTCAGCTTAACATGACTATCAACTGTTAACTATCAGCTTAACATAACAACATATCAGCAGCTTAATAGAACAGAGATCTGTTAAATGCCGACATAACATAACTATTCACTGTTAACTGACAGTTTAACAGCACTAAAAGGTTTGCGTGCATTTAATTGATTGAAGTTGAATTAAAATAAAATAATTGAATACCATTTTAACACGAATTTGTATGTCCAATTGATAACTGGTTTTTTTCTCACTCTTTTTCTTTCCGACAGATTATATTATAAGCGATAATCTTCGCACAGTGGAGCAACAATTAAAACCCATTTCACCAGGCGATTCACAGGGGTGAGTGCAATAATCCTTTCAATAACTGACAAGTTACTCGGCATTTAAGCAGGGCTAAGTTTTATATTTAAAACCTAAGTTAATTTAGAATTTCTATTTGATTTGCTTATAAACATGAGTTCAAATTTGTGTTTGGTAGTAATAACCTTGGGATTGTATCTAAAACTGGAAATAATATTTGAAATACATTATACAAACTTTAAATGCTTATAACTAGCGTTGTATTCAATCTACTTAAATGCAGTTTCGGTCGTGGATTGATAATCATTCAAAATAATAATCTATTAACAAAACTTTGCCTATGGTGCAGGGTTTTGCAATTTAAGGGGTAGCAGGGTGTTGCTTGGCTCAAACATAAAATAAACTTGATGTGTGTGGGGTTTTGAGGGAGAGGGTGTAGCAAATTTGATTGCTCAGGCTCTTATAGTGTCTGAGTTACAGGTGTTCATGCAGATGGAAGGACGATCCGGCGGAGAGAAGGAAGGATGGATGGAAAGACGAACGTACAGACAGGTAGGCAGACGAACTGAAGGATGGATGAACAGAAAGGTGGATGGACAGAAGAACAGACGGACAGACGGACGAACGGATGGAAGGATGGACGGACGGATGGATCGAAGGATGGACGGACGGACGGACGGACGGACGGACGGACGGACGGACAGACGGACGAACGGATGGAAGGATGGACGGACGGACGGATCGAAGAATGGACGGACGGACGGATCGAAGAATGGACGGACGGGCGGACGGAAGGATGGAAGTACTGACGGGAAGACGGACGGACGGAAGAATGTAGGGACAGACAGATAGTCAGAAGGACAGAAGGACGGAGTGACGGACGGAAGGGTGGCGGAAGGACGGACGGACGGACATGTCTAGATCGATTCATTCGATTGTTCATTCTGATTGAGCTTAAGTACTCTTTACAGGGTTGGAGTGGCTACCTTCTCCCTGTGACATACATTGCAACGAACGCAATATACCCTCTGACTCTATGAGTAGAGAGAGAGTGTGTAGTTGGTATATATATATATATATATATATATATATATATATATATATATATGTCGGAGGAGAAGAGATGTTTTCCTTTTCCATAATGTCGGGTTGTCAACTTCCTCTTCCATAATAGTCCCTGTCTTTTGGACCTGTTAGTGAAGTCTTCCAACACTGAGTGAGGAACACTCTTTGTCTCTTTCTACGTTTTACTTTAACATTTCGCAACACTAACAGTGTTCTTAACATGGTATCCTCCTTTTATAGATTTATATATATCTGAATGTTTGTCTTTATATCTCTACACATTCCTAATTCTTTGTGGAGTTTCAAAGCTGCAGCCAGAAACGCAGTTGTCCTCGCGCTATCTGTGGCATGTGGCATGTGGCAAGAGGCAAGCTGAGGCCACCCAAAACTGACCACAAACTTGGCAACAATGGGAGTTTCGTTAGGACGGACAAAAAAAAAAAGCTGGAGGTAAAGAAGTAACCTGAAATGTAGGAGAGCAGAGAGGAGGGCGCAAAAGAGAGAGACAGAGAGAGAGAGAGAGAGAGAGAGAGAGAGAGAGAGAGGAGGGGTGAAAGAAGAGCACAGGAAAAAGAAGCAAAGAGAAGGCAAAGCTGAGAGTGGGGAGTTGAATGTTGTCGCTGTTGGTCTCTAATCTGCATGCAACTTCAGCTGCCGTTTGATGCTCATGTTACCAACAACAACAACGACAACAACAGCAATGATAACAACAGCTTCCTGTTCGAAGGGGGGAGTGGAGGGAGGGGTTACAGCAGCAGAGGAAGCTCGGTGAACTGCAATAACAAAGTAAACCGAGCCTCATGTTAACGGCAATTAAATCCGCAAATGGTTTCGCATTGGCAGCAGCCAGTTGCCACTTGCCATTTGCCACATGCCACCTCAACACAACCCCCCCACTGATGCCGCACTCTGTGCAGATTCGCTCTCTCTCTCTCTCTCTCTCTCTCTCTGTCCCTTGTTTGCCCCGTCCTGTCGCTGTCTCCATCTCTGTTCGCATCTCAACTCCATTGTAATCCTCGACAGGCTTGCCTCCTCGCCAACCCTTCCAAAACTTCAAAATGGCTGTCCTACCACAGCGGAATGTCCCCGCCAGTTGGTAGCCCCTCTAGCCAACACACACACACACACACATCTGCATTCCCCTCCCTTCTTACCAGCCCCTTATCTTTCCCTCTTTTCGCTGGCAAAAGATGTCCGTAGCATTTTGTGGTTTTGTAAGCGGCTTTCGCTTCGCTTTTTGTTTGCGCTCCTCATCGGTCACGCCCCCTTCCCTAGCACACCGTGTCCTTCAACCACTGCACCTACTTGAACCCTCCTGACACCCCGTCCGCTGCTGGCAGTGCTGCCACCTGCTGCGCTGTCTACATGTGTTGCGTTGCAAGCATAATTAAAGAACTCACTTGCAGATTACGTGGTTTTATAAGTCTTAACCTGGCGCCCCAACAACACTCCCCTCCCCCTCCGCATTCCATCCCTCCTCAAGCTATATCTTTCACACTCTCTCTACCTCCCACCGCCTTCTTCTTGCTTTCGGATTTGCCAGCCAGGATATGTTTACTTGCTCCTTGTTGTGCTTCATCTTCAGCTCATTGCTATTGCTGTTGTTATTGTTGTCTCATTTCTTTCTTGTATCTCCCTCTCACTCTTCCTCTCTCTCTCTCTCTTCTCTTTCTGCCTGCATACACTTTGTTTACTCAAAGTATTACCGTAAACGTTTCATGTTGCAAATTTACAACGTCAACGACGCTAATGTGCAGCTAATGATTGTGGAGAAAGAGAGAGAGAGAGAGAGAGAGAGAGAGTGATTGCGTAAGAGAGAGGGAGAGAGAGGGAGTCAGTGCAACAGAAAGAGAGAGAGGAGGGCAGGAGAAGGCAGGCAGCAGCTGCAAAAAAGCGATAAACACAAACAAAAGTTAATTGTGACAGAGACACACAATATTCACTGCCACAGAAACTATCGATACTATCGATAACAACAAACTTACGCTGCGAACTTCATCAAACACAAGCGTTTGCTTAATGCTAATCCTATAAATCCTATAAACGTTTTATAATTGGTTATAGCATGAATTACAAAATTTATCGCTTAACTTACATATACTATCGATAAATTAATGCTAACTAAACTCTGCACTGACAACATTAATCGAAAGTGCAATTCAATAAGCTTTTCCAACACCATCAGAAGATGGAGTTTAGCTTAAGATGAACTTACACAGAATGACTATCGATAAAAGTTGCATAATGCCAGTTATCGATTAACGCACAAGTTGATATAAGCTGCGAAGCTGTTAATGCAACTTACTTTAATTTACTTAATGTTTCTATAAATGAAGTCTTAGTTTATGCGGCAGTTCAAGAAATACCATCGATGTTATCGTTATCGAAAAGCAGGAATTATTGTAAGACGTTGCAGCTTAATAACTTATAAGTATCGAAGGAAAGTCGGAGAGCTAGACACAATTCCAAGAGTTTTTTTTTCCACAGGAACTAGTTCAATCGGAACTTGTTCCATCGGAAATAGTTCCATGGAACCAGAAAACATACAAGACTCATCGAACGATGGAATCAATCATAAGAAATTTATATATAAAAATCTAAGCAAAGCATTGTTGACTAAATAAAGCAATTAGTTCATATGAACTACCTGTTTTTGGAACTAGTTCAATAGATGTTTGACCCGAAAAGAGGCATCGAACGATAGAGAATCAACACTTATATACTTTAGCTATATCTATACCACTTCAGTTCGTATGAACTGCTTTTGGAACTAGTTCATTTGGATACTTTGCATCTGAGTTGCAAAACAACTGTCTGCTTGTCAAGTTGCAGGTGCCACAAGCTGCACCTCCATGAACTGAGAACAAAATTTTGAAGGGGGTAGGGGAGGAGGGGGGGGCAGTTGAAGTGGGCGTGGCAAGCACAGCGTGTGAACGACAGCCTAAGACGTCGATTGACAGCGATGCTAAAACTAAGCACACACAGCATTCGATTTTGACCAGGCCCAAAAGAGAAGAGATGTGAAGAGAAGAGCAAGCCAGCCAGCGGGGGAAAAGGGCAGCAAGAAATGGGGGTTGCTGGATGGGAGGGGCAAGTGGAGAACGAGAAAGGGAAAGGGAAAGGGAGGCAGATAGGATGAGTCCTTGCAGTGTCGTTGACAGTCGTCATGTGCAGCTACTTAGATGGACATAAAATTATGATTACAGCAAATACCACATGTCACAGCTATGAGGCAGACCAAGGGGAAGGAACAGATGGCGATGGTCAGGAGGGATGGAGTAGAAGGGGGAGGAATGTAACAGGAGAAGGAGGAGAAGGAGAAGGAGCAGGAGGTGTCGTTAACAGAATATAGGCGAAACTCAAACTCCTGCCTTAAGCAGTCAATAAACGAGCCTCAGACTAACGACCATTGCTAAGGATTACACTAGGAAAATAGAAGAGAGGAAGAAGCAGCATCAGTGAATGACTGAACGACACAGGAATACCCTGTAAAATGAAAAAAGTGGCAAAATTTAATATATTATGAACAATAGCCAAGAATTACACTAATAAAAATAGAAGACAAGAAGAAGCAGCATCAGTGAATGACTGAACGACACAGGGATACCCTGTAAAAAGTAAAAAAGTGGCATAATTTGAATATATTATAAACAATAGCCAAGAATTTCATTAAATAAATAGAATCCAAGAAGAAGCAGTGAAAGTGAATAACTGAACGACACAGGGATACCCTGTACAAAGTAAAAAGTGGCATAATTTGATTATGTTATAAACAATACCCAAGAATTTCATTAAATAAATAGAAGACAAGAAGAGGTAGCATCAGTGAATGACTGAACGACACAGGGATACCCTGTAGAAAGTAAAAAATACTGCAAATACTGGAGAAATGTTAAAATTTAAACTTACACATTGAAATATGAGAGGAAATATAAGAGAAATAATCCGAAAATCTTTATGGCAGGAATAAGTCACACTACCGGAGGAATTAAAAACAATTTGCTATACCCAAAGGAGGAAAACATAACTGGCAAAATGTTGCTAAAGACTATTTGATTAGCTTCAAATAGATAAAAATATATAATTAAATTAAAATTTAAAAAAAAGGACAAATGTTTTATGACATGCGAAAAAACACACCTGTGGGAACTGCGAACATTTTGCCACTGGTTGCAGAATATCTACACCCACGGGTGGAAAAGTTGGTGGAAAACATGTCTAATGAATCGTCTGAGTGGCAAGTCTTTTAATTTTAACAAAGACTTACAACTAACAAAGCAATAAATAATAAAAATATAGAATAGAGAAGAAAAGATAGCGAAACAATACGCTTAACTTATATACTTCACTCGTACAGGGTATAATAAAAGTAAAGAAGAAGACTACAATGCCAAAGTAATTCATTACAATAAGCTCACGAATGTGCCATAAAAATCGCGTGCTTTGCCAGTGAAAGAGACAGAGAAATAGAGTGAGAGAGAGAGAGAGAGAGAGAGAGAGAGAGAGGGAGAGAAAGAGACACAGTCGACAGTTTGTAGTGTTGAGGGTAGGTGGGAGTGGGATAGGCAGAAGCATCTGCGATGGAAAGTGATGTCGTTGCTGTCGCTGGCATTTCAAATTGCCACAAGACGAGGTCATGATAGTGTTCGAGTAGCTTCCGTACCAAGTTAATACACTCTCCAGACAGTATCCAGCTGTATATTCCATATATGTATATATATATACAAATGTACATATATGTACATACACATACCATTCGCTTGCAGCTCCCGTTTGCTGACTGCTTCAATCGCTGGTTTGATTGAAAGCCTTGCACTCGAAGCATGAAATTGGCAATTCGAATCGTTTTAGCTGTAAACTTTCTTGTCTTCTGCCAACTTTCATTGCCCTTTCCGCTCAGACATTAAGAGAGTGAGAGAGAGAAGGGGGAGGGGTTGTCTCTGGTCGGGGCGTGCCAGCAAGGACTTAGGGGCAACTGTACATGGCCTAGCTGTGGCATTAATAAGACATTTCTCGGGATTAACTGATTTTGTGAGCATGATTTCCACTCTGTCACATATTGTCGTCGGTTTTTATGTGCTTCGCAATTGAAATGGATCATCCACGTTCCATGTTCAATGCTTCAATTGACAGCCGCTGTCAACGCGCATTCAACTGTATACAATTTCATTTCAATTTGCATTGTACATCATTTATTTTACTTTTATTCTCTACAAATATTTAAAGTTAAGTTTAGCATCATTTCAATTGAATCAAATTGTTTATGCTACCAATTTGTTTAATTTGTTTAGTTTGAAGAAGAATCTTCCTGTCAATTTATACCTTAAGTTTCAATTCTTCTTTCAATTCACGTTCAACTTCACTTTATGGAAAATACTGCAGCTTCCATTTTCTATTAAATTAAATTTTAACAGCTTTCAACTTCTATTTTAATCAGTTTTAGTCATAATATTTTAATTGAACAACCTAGTTTTCTACTTTCAATCAGCTTTCAATTTGTAATTTACATTCTCTCAATTAGCTTTAAATTTGAATTAAGTTTTTCTGCTTAAAATCTCAATATTTAATATTTTAGCTTTATTATTTATTTATTTGTTATTTATTTATTTATTATTTATTTATTTATTTATTTATTTATTTATTTATTTATTTATTTATTTATTTATTTATTTATTTATTTATTTATTTATTTATTTATTTATTTATTTATTTATTTATTTATTTATTTATTTATTTTTTTATTTATTTATTTATTTATTTATTTATTTATTTATTTATTTATTATTTATTTATTTATTTATTTATTTATTTATTATTTATTATTTATTATTTATTATTTATTATTTATTATTTATTATTTATTATTATTATTTATTATTTATTTATTTATTATTTATATATTTTATTATTTATTATACTGAATGACCACATTTATTGCTTTCAATTTGCATTCAATCTTTTGCCATACTGCATTTTGCTAATCAACTTAAGTATAATATTCATTCAACTTAATAGTTTAATTAACATTTATAATTTTTGCTTCAATATTTGTTTCAATATTCTCTTCAATTTAGTAGCTTTCAATTTGCCTAGCATTTCTATGCATGTTCAATCTTAAATTTATTGCTTAATCAACCAATTTGATGTATTTATTTTGCTAATCAATTGACTAAAACAATATAAATTCAATTGTTTGTATCGACTTACCAATTAATGGCTTTCAACCAGCTGTCAACTTGAATGCAATTTGTAACTTTGATAAAATAATAAAAGAAAATGAATTTCATATAAAAACAAAATGTAATTTCAACTCTACTTAATAGAGTTAAGTTGAATTAAACAATTGATCAAGTTGAAATATGCTTCAATCGAATTGTTGTTCAATTTTTATTTATTTTATAATATTTTAACTATTATTTAAATTAGTTTATTATGTTAATTTAATTCATTCAGTTTTGAAAAGAAACAATTATTGATTTGGCGGCCTTTCAATTTCCACACGCTTTTTGTTTCAATTGTTGCAAGTTGCATTGATTTATGTTTTGTTTGATTCGTATATTTTTTATTTTTTTTTTTTTTGTATTTTTAACACGCCCCCCGTAATGTTCAAATAAACGGTTGAATATCATTGGCAGCTCGTTAACGGTTCAAAGTTGATGTTGTTGTTGTTGTTGAAGTTGAAGTTGAAGTTGAAGTTGATGCTGCGACTTTGGCATGTTGTTGTTGTAGAAGGCGGCAGAAGGAAGATGCACGCTGACAGCTGAAGACGTATGATGGAAATTAATAAAACAAGCGTAAACACTTAAAAGGCGCTCCTACGGCAACATGCGAGTGACTCAATCGATTGAACCAACCCTCCTCCCCCGCATGCCCATCGAGTGTATCTACCTTTTCAATCCGTTGACTGAATGTCTGACTCTGCCTCCGAGATGCAGAGAGAGACGAGAGTCGAGTGGAAAAGTAATTGAAAACAATCATTAAGAACAGCAAAATAAAGAAACTGAAATACTAAGGGACAGCTTAGAGTCTATCTCTCTCTCTCTCTCTCTCTCTCTATCTCTATCTCTCTCTATCTTTATGTGTATCACTTAATTATAACTGTACACACATCTATAGTTTGTACTGTGACTCTGTGGGATACCCGACTGCACAGTTGACCGTTTACTTTTTCACTTCATTAAAGGAGTTGAACAACAACAAGAACAACGCCAGTTGTTCAACCAAAACAAGCAAACAACAACAACAATGAGAACAACCTTAACACCGACGTCTCGTCGCGACTTCCCACTGAGTCTGGGTCTCTGAGTCCAAAACCTTTTCCACATTATTTATTTCTTTATTAATTATTGTTTGGCCCAAAGCTTTTATGCTCTTTCAACTTGCTGCTTCAACCGTGGGTATTCAGTTTCAATCTGATTTGCATATTTCTTGCGTTCTTTGATTGCCACTCGGCGCTCACATTTGTATTCGCAATTAGCTTAAGTTATGTTTTTTCCCATCTCCCTCGCTCTCTGTCTCTCTTCCCCCCCGCCCCACTGTGGTCACATTCTCAATTTCGCGTAATTATCTTCAATTGTTTAATCGCCCACTGATTTGGCTTAATTACAGCCAAATTAGCCGGCAGCAATTGAAATTGAATTTGCAACAGTTCAACGCAATTGAACGTTGTAATATGTTGCCCATGGGAAAACATCTGTTGTGGGTTCAACTTGCACTCTATCAATTGAACTCTATCGATTTTTAATTGCAACTCAAATTGAAAGTGAATTGAAATGAGTTCAAACTGCAAAAATATGCTTATTGAAATACTAAATTACTTGGCATTGAATGCCAAAATTATGCGATTGAAGCTAATTGAATTGAACTGTAGATTAGCCAGGCATAAGATGATTTTCAATTACTTTCAATGAGAGCAAGTTGTTCAACTGAAGTTGCTTCAATTTATAAAATCTACTTCAATTGCAAATCAAAATAATACATTTTGTGCAATTAGAATTTAAATTAAACAATTTTTATTTAAATGTTTAATTATTTAATAATAATTCAAATAACGTTGAAAGTATTTACAATTGAAAAGCAATTCAAAATTACATTGAATAGCAACTGTAAAGTGTTGAAAAGTAACTTCAACAGCAACTAAACTGCAGTTTCAATTGAAAAATAATAAAAATTGATTTATTTTTCAAAATTATTGACTTTTAAAATGTTGAAATGTATTTTAATAAGTCATTTGTGATTGAAAAGCATTGAAAGGTAAAAGTTAAATAATAGTAAAATAGATAATAATAGATTTTTCAATTATGATTAAAACATATTTTAGTATTAACATTTTTTTAAATTGAAATGCATTTTTAATTGTAGTTGAAAAGAAACTAAAATTAAGAAAATAATATAAAAAGATATTGAACGGCATTGTCAATTGTGATTGAATATAGAAAGATATTTTATAATTTAATTTCGTTTTTAACTGATATACTTTTTGAATTGTAATTGAAAAGAAACTAGAATTAAAAAATATAAAAGCGCATTGAATGGCATTTTCAATTATGATTGAAAAGAAAATTTGATTCAACAAATGTTCGTTGAAAAGTATTTGAAATGAAAATTGAAAAGTATATTTAAAAGTTCTTCTACAGTGATTGAAACTGATTGCAAATGTTAATCAATTGAATTAAAAAATTCATTGAAAAGTAGCTTCAATTGCAATTATTTATTCAATCCGATCAAGAGTCATGAGATAATTTTAATTAATTAAAGTAATTTTTATAAATATGTACATACCTACTATATGTATGTACATTATATGTATACATATGTATGTATGTATTACATGCACAAACACACACACTCACACATGTATATATGTATATACACACATAAATCATATCATATCATATCATTTTACCAAAAACAAATGTTAACAATAACGGCAAACAACAACAATGCGGGCCCACGCATCAAAGAATGTAGCAGCGTAAGAGAAGGAGAGAAGAAAGAATAACAGTTTCAATGCTCGGACCACAGATCTTCACAGACCTCAAGTGGCGCTGAGAGCCGGCGCTCAAGTGTGCACAGAGACACAGACACAGACAAAGGGACAGAGGCAGAGGCAGAGACAGACATAGGCATACAAATGATGAGAGCACATGCGAAAGAGAGTGGGAGTGGGAGTGTGTGAGTGAGCGAGTGAGCGAGTAAGAGAGAGAGCAGGAGTTCATCGCTCATGTGAAATTCATAAATTCACGCCACAGACAACGACGATGACGACGACGACGACAACGACGCAATTAATCTGCTTTTGCCTGCTGGCTGCGCAGTCGCCGTTGCCGTTGCCGTCGCCTTAAGCGTGAGCGCGCAGCTGTTGACAACTGCGCTGTCGCCGCCCGCTGCGCCCGTTGATTGACCTTATTATTTTGTGCGTGCGTCTGCGCCTGCATATGCATGTATATGTCAGTGTGTGTCTGTGTGTGTGTGAGAAATGTGCCCAAAATGTGTTGTAACTGTTATCGATGACGAGCAGGCCAACTGCAGTTTGCCACTCTCGATCATTCGCTCAACAGGAGTGTGGGAGAGGGATGGGAAAAGAACCAGAGTGGCAAAGAGGGAGAGAGAGAGAGAGCAAAATAGGGTGAACGGGGCAGGGGAAACTGCGCTTAAGATGAGGTGTCAAATTACGTCTTGAGTTGGGTTCGCTTGCGAAAGTCGTTGCACTCGACGTCGCGTCGTCGTCGTCGTCGTCGTCGTCGTCGTCGTCGTTTGGCGCTTATGACTGTCATTTATAACACATGAATTGCTCAATTAATCTTGATAAGAAGCGGCGACTGCGAAACTAGAGATGGCACTCACCAAACGATAGTTTATCATTTTAGTTATCATATATCATATCAGATATTTCAAAAAGAATAGAATTTGTTCTAAAAATATGCTTACAATTTACATAGAGATGACACTTGGCAAGCGATAGTTTTTCAAGGCGATAGTAAGTCAGGTTCAGACAAATTTTGTAAAATTTGTCATTAGAATTGTTGACTTTTCCAGAACATAGAAACTGTTCTAAAAATATGCTTACAATTTATAACACATAGAGCTGGCAACGATAGTATTGTCAAGCGATAGTATTATAAATTCGATAATTCCCGCAGCTCCTGTAGAACAGTTATATACAACTGCTTATAAGCTCAACAAGTTATTTATGACTTTGCAAATTTATCAAGCTTCAATCTCAATACGAAATCTTACGTACATTTATCGATAGTAAACGATTACTGGCGATAACAACTTGAACTCAGTTCAAGCAGGAACTGTTATACACGACCGTAACCTCAACAAGTTGTTTCCGAATTTGCCAATTTAGTCAATTTCGCAACCCACAACTGATGCTCTGCAATGCGTATAAGAGTTTCGCTCTCTGATATTACCATAAAACTGTCATACGCCGTTGCAGCAATGCTCTTGCGCTCTTAAAGGCCAACTCCGAAGAGAGTGCAGTTAACAGTTGATGCTGCTGTTGTTACATAAAAATAAATAAAGTAAGTTGTCTTTATGCCATAAACAAATATGCGCTTAACAATTGCAAAAAATTCAGCAAGAAAATTTTTTAAATGAAATACAAAATATACAAATATAAATTAAAAGATTTTAAACACAATCGGTTAATATTAAATCAAACATTGATCATTTCATTTTCTATTACCTTTAGATTATTAATCAGTGTTTGACACATTCAATGACAAATTGCATTGGAAACAAACTTTTGATATTTAATTACTTGCAATTAATTAAGCCAAACTGTTATACGCACATAATGCGACGCAGTAAACAACATGAAACAGCTGTTTAGCACAGCGGCGTCGGCAGCGGCAGAATCGCAACAACAGAAACCTGTGGCGGCTAACAGGAGTGCGCTATCCTGTAAACATACAGGGCGTATAACAGTCACGTGGGCGAGCATAAGAGAGTGAGAGTGCAGAAGCGTGAGAGAGAAAGAGAGCGCGCGCAGGTTAATGTAAAATCAACACTGTTAAGTAACATCCACACTTAATGTAAATAATGTTAATGTTACTGTAACTGAAGAAAATGCATAAACAATTGATAATTTAAAAAAGTTGAAAATTAGAAAAATATAAAATTAATCAATGAAACTAAATTGGTAGTATAATTCTAACTTCTAACTTTTTTTGCCTATAAAAATATATATTCAATACAAAATAAATAAATAATAAATTACTTATAATTAATAATAAATATATTTTTGAATTAATTTATAAATTTATAAATTTATAAGTTTATAAAAAGTTTTGTAATTTACAATTTATAAATATTTAGCGCAAACTTGATTTATATGCCTTATAATTTATATCTATTCAGTTAAATATATTTCAATTGGTTTATATATTTTTTTATATACATTTTAACATTACTTTTAATAATTTTATACAAAATAATTTAATTTACTGGCATTTACGGTAATTGATTTGCTTAGCGTCAGTTAACAGCGCTGACCACAGTTAACAGCAGCATCAATGTAATCAAGTTAGCCGCTTACAGAGGCTGTGAGAGCCACCCGCATATGTTTTACATCTTGCGAACCTCAAGAGAGTGCAAGAGAGAGAGAGAGAGAGCACACATCACCCTCAGCAGCATGCACATTCACTTGCATCGCTCACACTCTTTGTACTCTCAGTCGCAGGAGCGCGCGTTGCTCTCTTCATGCTGAAAGGCTAAGCCAACAGCAGGCGGTGAGACAAACGGACAGACAAAGAGACAAAGAGGCAGACAGAAAGCAGGCTGTCAGGCAGGCTGGCAAGCAAGGCAAAGGCAAACGCAAAGGCAAAGCAAAGCAAGCAGCGACAGCACGCGTTTAGTTCTGTTCGAATCGTTGAAGCGTTTGGACGCGTTGTCGGTGCGTGTTGTAACGTGTTGTCTCGCGTCGCATTTAATCGTCATAATCAGCGCGTTGCGTGTCTATGCGCGTCAACTGCGTGAGTGCGTGCTTGTGTATGCGTATGCGTGTGTGAGTCTGTGTATGTTTGTATGTATGTGACGCGCTTACAGCAGCCCAACAACAACAACAACAACACAACAAAACACAACAGCAGCCGCCGCAAACGCCGCACATCAAATCTTGTTAATATTATTGCATTTTCATTTCTATATCAATTTTTTTTGCCATATTTTTTTCAAGTGCATACCATAATAACAACAACAACAGAGAAAACAACAACAAAAGAAAACAACAGCTCAAATGACTTGCAAATTGATTCTTAAAATAAAAAAAATAAATAAAATAAAATAAATAGATGAAAGAAAGTAAGAGAAAAGTAAAAATATTGAAATTTGAGCAAAATATTTGGTGAAAAGTGCCGGAAAAGTGTAACGCGTTAATAACAACAACGGCTAAAAACAACAACAATAATTGGATATTCTATTGCTGCTGCCAACAACAAGAACAACAACAACAACAACAAGAACAAGAAGTTACTGCAGCAGCGACGCGCCAATCATTTTTTGCAAGTGCAGCAGCAGCGCCGCTTTGGCGGCGGCAGCGACAGCGACATCAGCATCGTCATCGACTGCGACAGCGGCAGCGACAGCGGCAAAACCACAAAAGAAAAGCAACAAATGTAGGTCAAACTATATTATACTTTTATACTTATATATATATATATATATGCATATATATACAGTTACAATTTATCTCAAAAATGCAACCAAATCTATCTTTATTCTTGTGTCCTTTTTACGCTTTTCGTTCTAACGGTTCTACGGTTTTACGCTACCAGCTGTTCCGTTATTTGCGCAACCTTGCGCTAACTGTATTATCATTACGACAAAGAATAATAACCGCTTTCAACACTATTTTTTGTGTAAATATCAAAATATCAAAAAAAAAAAAATGAAAGTTTATTTATTTTTTTTGAAGTGGCATTTCAATTCGTTGAATACTTTACTGCTAATTGTGATGGAAATGTGACAATTGCAGTTGCCAATTGACAAAGTTTACAGTTTAAAGTGCATTACTTTTGGTAGTAAAAATAATAATAATACTATTTAAATTTTAATTTATTACTCGATACTATGCAGTCTTTTCTATTGGAGTGTTTAGAGTTTTGGTAATATAGAACTCTCGCTTTAATAGAATTTCCGACTTTTAAGCAATTAACTTTTTAGAAATGTTCAATTTCTGACATAATCTATGAATTATATTATTTCTTTGATTATTAAATAAAGTTTTGGTTTAGTTTTACTTTATGAATGAAGTTTCCTTTCTGAAACTCTAGGAGTTATGTGAAAATGTGAACTTTTTAAAAAGAAAATAAATATAAAATGGCATAAAAATTAACTTAAAAAATATAACATAATTATAATTTAATTCTTATAATTTAGCCAAACTTAGTAGGCATTAAAACAAACTGAAGTGGTGGGAATAAAGTTATGAATAGATAATAATATGAAAAGTTAAAAAAAAAAAATAAGAGCAATAAAAGGAAAAATAACTAAATAAAAAATGGCAAAGGTTAAACACAAAAACAGTTGCACATTATTAAATGAAATGTGTTTGAAAGTAAGACAATTCTCAGTAAGGAAAAAATATAAAGAAGATATTTTAATTAGAGATAAAGTTAGCAAATATAGATTTAGAAATTATAAAGAATTACTTAGAAAAAATGTAAGAAAATATAAAAATATAAATAAGGAAAATATAGAAAGAGAAAAGGAAGACAGCTATAAAAAGTGGAAAGAGAAAAAAAAGAGGGCTGATATTAAATATAATTAATTTAATTTTAAATATGTTATGAATGATATTATATTAAATATATATTAATATTAAAAAATTAAAAATATGTATATATTAAATAATTGAAATTTTAAAAAGAAAAAAGTGAGAATTAAAGTGTCCATAATTTGTAGAATACACAGATAATGCATTTAGCTCTGTATTATCTAATATAGATTTTTTTTTTGTAAAATTATCTCGTATAACAAACAATAGGAAACTTAAGCAAAAGCCAAAGCTAGAGGCATAACAAAAGTCTTGTCTTGGTAGAACAAGTGAACGCAATGCGAATCTAAGCTACAGATACCGAAAATCCAGAAACAAGTTTCTTCCTATAGAGTGAAATAAAAAAAATGATGTTGAAAATAATAAAACATAAATTCAATTAAAACTGACAACAAATGCCATTAATTAAACAAAGTGCCAACAGTTTCAAAGTAATATTTAGTTGCTCAAGAGTTGGAAGTGCTGCCCCCAGAGCTCCTCAAGCTCCAACTTAATATATTACTCTTTCGCTTGAAATTATTGTACCATAATTTAGGCAACCGGCAGATGAGTTGACTGTCTGTCGGTCTGTCTATCTGTCTGTCTGTCTGACTGACTGCTGCCTAGACAATTATGTTCTTTTTGTTATTGTTTATTTTTGCATGTTGTTTATTACAGTTTTTTTTTTGTCTTCTGCGCTTGTCAAAATGTGGTTCGTTGTCCGCCTCCAACTTTCAGGTTCTTTCAGGCCGACGGCAAATAAAGTGGCGTCTTCACAGAAACTGCGAATTGAAATTGGAAATAAATCATTTAGCGAACATATTTTGTATACACAGACAATTGATTGGGTCAGCGAACCAGGAAAAGATGCTTTTCTAAGAATATTAAAGTATTTTGCAAAGCGATTGAAATTTAAATGTAGGCGAGAAAGTCTTAGAGAGTTTTGATTTAAAATTCTTGTTGAAGAATTTTGACTTAAAGTTGGAATATCTGTTGCTTATAATTATTACTTAAATTGAAGTGTAAACTTCTTCTCTAATAAATGTTTGCAAACAACAAATATTCGCTTTAAAGTAAATATTACTTTAATTTCGCATTCAAATCTATTTAATTAAATTTGGCACAATCACAAATCTCAATAATTGTTGAAAACTTAATGGAAAAGTGTTTTTATCTAAGCAAATAAAACTGTTTTATTTCTCATTTTTGGAGGTAATGAAACCCCCTTCAACGGGTCGTGGTAAATTTTGTGGAAATTGTCGAGCAGATAGAACGACTGTTGTAATAATATCAAAGACTTTTCCAACTGAGTACATTTCACATGTGCTTGTTAAAACACAAAAGTGGAATTGACCTGGGGGAATGGAAAGCCAAAAGATGTCCAAAATATCAGTTTAAATTATAAAAGTTACTTGAAAATTGTTAAGATTTGTAAGTATCTGCTTAATAGGTTGAAGGAGATTTATTTTAAGAAGTTTTCCTTAAGTTGACCTGACTAATCAAAGACTTTTCCAATTGAGCACATTTCCCAACATCAATGTGTTTTGTCTTTATGAGTTAAAACTTTAAAAAGGTGCAACAAAAATGCTAAAATTATGAAAACTTGACTAAAGAATTGAAAAAACTTTCAATCTAAACTTATCTTATTACTTGGAGTTTATCAGCAAGTTTGAAGTTATTTTTTGGGGGAGGGGGGAAAAATAGTTTTATTTCGCTTGAAAAAGAAAAGTAAATGCTTAAGAAAATTTCAATTTCTATGAAGATAATAATTTAAATATAATATATTATATAAATAGATAAACAAATAAAATAAATATTATTGAAATGACAGAAAAAGAATTGTTTCAACTCTTAGAATTTTCAATTAATGATTTAAAATATTTTTCAAACTTAAAAATTTGGAAAATAATTTGAAATTAAATTTAATTCAAAGAAAATAGTTTTCTAAAGTCGTAAAACTTAATGAAAATGATTTAAATGAAAAAATTTGCAAGTTTTGTGAGTTAAATATGCGGAGACTGAATTTAAGCTTGATTTTAAAACTTATTCATAGAAAACTTAGTTGTAATTTGAGAATATTGTTTGGAAATTGTTGGAAATTTGTTATATTTCGCTTAACAAAGTGGAGAATAATTTAAATGCTAAGAAACTAATTTTCAAAACTCAAAAAATTAATCAAAATAAATTACATTTATTTCTCAAAGTGAAGAGAGTTTGCAAGTATAGTGACTTTAGTTTGCTTAGACTTAATTGAAGCTTGCAAACTTTTATATCGCATGTGTTTTTGCAGTATTTATGATTGATTATTATGTGTTTGTTCCTCCACAACAACAACAACAACACTTTGAACAAGACGAATTCCTAATCGAAATGAGCTCAAATTTCGCACAGCTGTTAAAGTCTTTTTGGCCAAAAATCAAAGACGTCAGCTGCCCCAACATGAGGCCAACATGATGAAATGCTCTCAAAGAAGAAGAATTCGTCAACAAACAACAACATCATTATTATGCTGCTGATTATCATTAGCATTAAGTTAACTTAACGTGGCAAATGTGGCGCACAGCTGTTGTCAGTTAAAACGACAAAAGAAAAGGAGAAGATAACTGAAAGATACTTTTTTTTTTTGTATCTGTATCTTATGGATGCAACGGCAAACAGCAGACAGCAGGCAGCAGATTGCGCGTTTGTACCTGTAACAACAATTTTACGGCTCAAAAATTACGAAAAATGAAGGTGCAAAATGTCCAAGCGAAATGTATCTGTAACTGTGCGAAATGTATCTGCGAATGTGTGTGTATCTTTGTATCGTTCAAGTGCGCAAATTAGTGCAACAAAAATGTCAAAGTGACTGCAATGTTGAGCGTTGAACGTTCCACGTTGACTGACAAGAAGACAGCACAGTATGTGTCTGTGTGTGTGTGTGTGTTTGTGTGTGTGTGTATCTGTGAGCTACACTTGCAAATTATTATAGTTATAGATACAAAACCAAAATAGCTGGATTTGGCCAAAAGCGCAGAGAGCGCTACACAGCAGCAGCCACTTGAGATGATTTATGATGCCAGTCAGGCAGCAGTAAAAGAGAGAAAGAGAGAGAGAGAGAGAGGGGGAGAACGAGACAGTCGCAAGTGCAGACAGGCAGCAGCAGCAAAAATAACAAACCTAAAAAGGCTGCCATTGATAGCAGCAGTCAGCGTGCTTGGCTCAGCCTCCGATTTGAGTGTCTCTTGCCACAGACTTGAGTCTCTGCCCCTCGCATGATTGTGCAGAAGCAGCAGCGGTGGCAGCATGGAATGTGCGCGCCTTCAGCGAGCAACGTAGGAAGAGAGAGAGAGAGATAGAGACAGAGGGAGTGAGAGAGCGCTTCAGCTATAGGTGAGCAAGGTGTAAAGCAGCAAGGGGCAGGTAGCAAGACAGCACAGGCACAGCCAGGCAAAACCTTGAATTGAAAAATTCCAAAAACAACAACAAAAACAAAAACACGACAATGATGCGGCTAAAACGAAAATTTCAGTAAAAAGCAGAGAAAAAGTAAAAAAAAAAAAAAAACAGAAACACAAATGGCCAGCCAACAGTTGGGCCACAGGTAACACTACATACACAACAATCTTTTGGCTACATCCTCTCAGTGTTAGTCTCAGCCTGAGAGCCTCCAGCTCCAGCATCAACTCCAGCACCAACTTCAGCATCAGCATCAGCTTCAGCTTCAGCTCCATCGTCGTCGTCGTCATTACCGTCATGCCTTGTCATAGACAACATCGTTTATTTTCCAGCAACTCTCGCCTCTTGGCCAGTTTTTCCCCATTTGGCACCTCTTTGCTTGCTGTGAATCAGCACAACTGTTACCACATTCCCCTCTCTCACACCCCAACACCACCCCACACCCTACACAAACACCACCTGTCTCCTTGAATCCCTTTCCTTCTCATTCCACACTTCCTCTTAGCAAAAGAGAGAGAGAGAGGCAAAAAAAACAACACTCGACTGATTTCGCTTGTTCGTTATTGTTGTTGATTTTGCGTTTGCGTTTGCGTTTGGGCCTTGAAGTAGCTCAAAGCTGGCCAACATCTTCTTCATTTTCATTTTTCTTCTTCTCCTTCTCCTTCTCCTTCTCCTGCCGCTTCTCCTTCTGGTTCACCTTCTTGTTCTGCATCTTTGTGTGTTGTTTTCTTTTCATTGTTGTCTTTTTGCCGCATTTTGCCCAAAGGCCGCAAAACTGAAAGTATGATATAAATGCGCAGGTAAAATACAATCATAGACCCAAAACCCAAAACCAAAAACCAAAAACCTAAACCTCAACAGCAACAACAAAATATTAAGAAATAAATAAATGAAAAACAAAAAACAAACACAGCTCTAGTTAATGCAGAAATGACTCAAATATCTGGCAAAGTTAAGTTTACTTCCACGCGAAAACCAATGGCAAATTGTGTTGCTTCTCCGTGGCCCAAATGTTGTGTAATAAGTGAAGAAATAACAGCTAAACGTGAGTGAGAGATAGAGAGGGAGTGAGATAGAGAGAAAGAGAATGAGAGAGATGATCTTTTAGTTATATTTTAGACCAAAAAAAAAAACAAGACAAAATACATCCAGCATAAGTCTTTAGGAATTTGAGTAACTCTTCCCAAGTTTATAGCAAATAAATACTTAATAAATATAAAATAAATATAAAATTAAATATATTTATCACTTTTAATTCTCTATTAATCTAATTAATTATATTAATATAAATAACTAACTAATTAACAATAATCTCTCCACTTTAAATTTGATCTTCATTTATCTCTGCATATTTGCACATTTTTTTAAATTATTAAGAAATTATTGTTTGCCAAATGTTGCAACAATTCTACATTTTTTACAAAGCAAACAAATGCATAAAAACGCAAAAAAATGTGCATAAATGGGTTCAAAATGTAAATGAATAATTCAATCGTCTAGATGAACTTTTGTTTTAGTATTTGAGTAACAGTTTTCAACTTAATGAATACTAAATAAATCTACGTATTTTCAACAGATAATATTATTATTTATTAATCAGTAATTTTGCAATATAAATAACTAAAAAGTAGCTGAATAATACAAACGCATAGCAGAGTTTATTAAATTTCTTATTATTATTATTATTAAAATAAGTAAATGAATTAACAGCAAATAAATTCTTTTTTTTAAATATATAACTAAATATATATAAATAATAATATCAGACTGTGTGAACTCTGTTTAATATCAAGTACATAAATTAAAAGTCTACTTATTTTAAACAGTAAATATATTTATATAATATTTTAAAATATATATATCTAAAACAAAAAATAAATAATACAATCGTCTAATAGATTTTATAACTCCTGCTGACCGCAAAGCCAAAGATTGCATTGATTGTTAAACTATTTACATAAATCTGAAATTGTTTAAAAAAAAGTAAAAAAATAAAATTTGGTTTAGTTTTGCTACAAATATAAATAGAAAAATCTACAAAATGCCAAAAATATTTGCAAAAGGTTTTTAATTTTTTGCAAAGTTTAAACAATTTATTTCTACTATTTTTTTCCAACGAAAAGAACAGAAATTTCTATAGAATATTTAAAATGCCGTTTGAGGCAAAGTAAACAAAAGTAAGCGAGAATGGGAGAGGGAGTGAGAGTGAGGGAGGTAGGGAGAGAGAGAGAGAGAGAGAGAGAGAGAGAGAGAGAGAGAGAGAGAGAGAGAGAGAGAGAGAGAGAGAGAGAGAGAGAAAATAGAGAATTTGAAATATGCAGCAGATTTTGTATTTTGTTTTAATATGTCAAGTAAACAAATGGCAGCTGCAACAACAGCAACAAACAGCAATAACAACAACAACAACAACAGAAATGCTCAAAAATTTCAAATTTAAATTGAAAATCGATTGCGTTGCCCATTAAAATGAATTGAAGCGAGCAGAGAGCGGGTGACTGCATGAGTGAGAGAGAGAGAGAGAGCGAGGGAATGCGATTAGTTGCTGTTGTGGCATCCACAAATCTTAACAGTTATTTAAAATAAATAAATATAATATAAAGCAAACAAAGGGGAACGAAGAAAAGGGGGGAAATTGGGTGGGGGTGTAGGTAGAGAATGTTTGTCGAAATATTTGCTAGAAGCTGTTGGGAATTGCAGCACACACAACTCACAAAATGAGGCTAATTTGCAGTGGCAAGCGGCAAGAGAGAGAGAGAGAGAGATACAGAGAGATAGTGTGTGAGGAAGAGAGGATAGAAGTGGCAGCTGTACAGGTGGCAGGCGCTGAAGTATGCAACACAACAACACGCAGAAGAAGAACAAAAAGACGTAGTAGTAGAAGTAGGAGCGGGAATGGGAGTGGGAGTGGCAGGCGTATGAGAAGAAGCAGAAAGAGTGCCACTTCAGGAGTCAAGTGGCTGTGGTTGCAAAAATATTTGCCGCACACACAGAGAGAAACAGAAACAGACAGAGAGCGAGTGAAGGAGAGAGAGAGCACGAGTTGCACAAGCATCATGTGTATCTGCATCTGTTTGGAGCTTAAGACGTTGCAGCTAAAAGCAGCTTAATTAAATTTTACGTTGTCCTGGCTGCCATGCTTGCAACAGGCAACACTTGCAACGTGCAACGTGGCAAAAACAAAAAAATAAACTGGAGCACACTCTGCGACACAAAATGATGCAACAGATTTAAAGACCAAACTCATTAAATGCCTGCAACGAATTGCTGTTTATACTACGTTGCATGCAACGTTGCCAAACTTCAGTGCTGCAGTTACAGCTCTTTTAAGTTAAGCTTCTACAGCTGCCTCTCCCTGTCTTTTCCTCGCTCGCTCGCTCCCTCTTCTTCTGCGTCGTCTATTTTATTTATCTCAAGCTTTGACTTCTTCTTCTTTCCCCAAATGGAACTCAGTTGCCACGTCGACGTTAAGTGTCAACTTTTAGCTGCTCGAGTGACTCAAATGGCAGGCGATTTCAGTGGCACTAATGAGTTGCAATATGGACACACACACGCACACACACACACACACGCACACACACACACACGCACACGCGCACAGTCGCTGTAATTAGACTGCAGCATAAGTGACAACATTAAGCATATGAAATGCGTTTAGTTTACTAACTTATTAGCTTAGCTTATTAACTTGCTTTTCACATGTCATTCAAGCGTGTCCTCCATGGTCACTTGTTTCTTGCTACAATGCTGTTGAACTCTAATCCTACTTAATTCTATCTAAAGCAATGCATAATAATGCCTACACAATTGAGGATTATGCATTAACTAGCTCATTGGAAACGCGTCCTCCATTGTCACTTTTATTCTATACATAACAGTGTGCTAAATGTTAATATTTCTTTCACTAACATCACCATGTTAAGTTACTATGAATTTGCTTATAGTTTATTGCAATGAAAATCCGTAAGATGCCTGTCCTCCATTGTCACTTTTTTTTATACAATTATTTGATTAACTGAAAACTAAAGTCAATCTCTATGCGTTCTGTTATTCACTTGCTAATTGTTTATCATTGAAATCAGCTCTTTTAAGTGCACTTACTATAAGTGTCCTCCATGGTCACTTTCTGAGTTGTCAATGTATTATTTAAACATGATGTAAATATAAAATCAGCAATTACTTGAGCAGTTTAACTATTTCTGCGCCTATTACAAGCCAAGGATGTTTTGATTGCCACACCTCCATGTTCACTTTTTGTTATAAACAAAGTAATTAATTTACTGAACTTCTTTCGTATTTACATAGACAACTTTTTGTTATAAATTTGTTAAGTTTTTTTTTTGTAATACATATATACACTGTACTATATATATATATATATACATACGTAGCTGTCCTCCATGGTCATTTTATGTGCTGAAAATATGTTGTTAGACTAACATATGTGCCAGTTTGAGCTTCATATTCAGCTCGCTGTTGAGCTCTTCAACTTTGACCATGTTTGGCTACCTCCATGGTCACTTTAATGTAGTCTCTGATATTTGTAACTCTTGAAACTCTGGCTAGACTTTTGTACTTTAATTGCCTTGGGCTATCAATCGTGAGGAAGTTCACAATTGGATGTATATAGAGTCGTAAATCACATAAAGCTCTGGTATTATAAAACGTTGCAATTATAATGTTAAACTTTTGCTCAAATACGTATAATTCATGGGAATGTGTGTGCAAGAGAGAGGGAGAGGGAGTGCGAGTAAGAGAGAGAGAGAGAGAGAGAGAGGGGAATGAGAGGAGGGAGTGTAGTCATTGTCTTAAATCATTTTCATTTTGTAACTGCGTGTTTTATGGGCCGTCGGTTTATTGTTTCTTAAAATGTATAAAAATAAATGAGCTAAATTGTTGCTGCAAGGCGCTGAAGTGATTTGCCGCCGCAAAAATGCCTCCTCTTCTTCATTTCCCTCCACATTTTATGGCCAGTTCCCCCCCCCCCCCACCAGCAAGCGGTGGAGGTGGAGTTCAACTCAAACTCAAACTCAAGGCAAGTCGAGGCGAGTCGAGTCTAGAGTCGGGAATGCTTCTTTTTCTAGCACGAGCGTGACTTGGCTTCTTCTTTCCCTTTTCCTTTTTTATTCTTCCCCATTTTCGCTTTGTTTTTGTTGTTGATATTTTACAATTTTGCAGCCAAAGCCAAAGCCAAAGCCTGAGCCGAGCATTGAGACCTATGCATATTTATGGCAAAAATATATTATGCGTATAATTGTTGTTGCTGACGATATTCCTTGGTATTTATTATGATTATATACCCTAACCCAGATGGGCATTGCAATTATGTTGTGCATGTGTGTAAAGACATTTATTAAAGCAGCGTAAACTCTAGCGTTTTGTTAAATTATACTCAATAAACACTGCAACTAATAGTTTGGTTAATTAGACAATTGAATTGTAAAGTTAGTTTGACACATTTGCTAGTGTATCAACTGAAAGCGGTAGCATCAGTTAATTATGCAGATAGATATATAGATATATATATCAGGTTCAGCAAACGAGCTTTAAAAACTCTAGATTTTTTTAGAATTAGTTTTCAATTAATGATAATTAATTATAATCAAACATAATTGATTGATTCTATACATTTCTTAGATTTCTTTTTATTAGTTTTTGATGTCAATTTAAAGAACTTTCATATTTACTTCAATAATCTAGAACATCAATAATCGATCTTCAATTCCTTCTCACTTTTTCCCAGATGTTTTAGAAGAACAACAACAATTCTCATATTTAATTATATCATTTTGAAACTTCAGCAATTTGTGATACAACAATAACAACTTGTCTTTATCATCTAATTTAGAAGATCTATAATTGTAACTGAACTATTACTGGATTTCTTTAGACTTAGTTTTGATTAGAGCATTATTAAAAAATATTTAGTAAATTCATAATCCAATCATAATCCTTTACAACTCTTAGATTTATTTGCAAAACCCTTACATTTAATTATATTATTAAGAATATGCAATAAAGTTAGTCAACAATTGTCATATCAACACTCGCATTTGCCGTTAATAGTTTGAAGATCTTTTAATGATACTTGATAGCAACTCAGATAGTTTTGGGTTTACCTACAGCCACAACTGTCAATCATAGTGTATTCATAGCTACGCTCCACTCTACACATTACTTTCATTACCTTTTTTTTTTTGAGTGTATTTTTTGTTGTTGTCGTTGCCATCGCCAAGTTTTCGCTTTGTTTCTTGGCACCTTTGCGTCGTCGTTTGTTGAATCAATTACATACATTTGCCTGCCAGCCAAATGGCAAATGTGTGGCACCCAAAAAAAAAAAAAACGAAAAAAAAAAAAAAAGAATTTTTGTTGGGGAGGGGCAAAGAAAAACTGAGGCAAGGAAACTGCACAGAAGCAAGAAGCTAAGGCCAAAAAAAAAAAAAAAAAAAAAAAAAAAAAAAAAAAAAAACAAAAGCGCAGACTGGCAGGCAAAAATGGCAAATTATGGCACCCCAGAGATGCGCGATAAAAAGCCCATTTACTTAAACTGAATATTTATTATTCCTGTCGGTCCCGATGAATCCCTCCCAGCCCGCCTCGCACTCGGCTGCTCCTCGTCTTGTCTGTGCGTTGACTTTTGGCCATTTCCTATGCAAAATGTTCCTTGGGTTTTTTTTTTTTTTTTTGGTCTAGTACGTGGCGCCTTTTGCTGCTGCTGCTTCTTCTACTTCTACTTCTACTTCATATGCCGCACGTTTTTCATTTCCTTTATTTTTGCTGGTGAACCTAAAGTCATCTCGAGCTACGTTTGGTGTGAGCGTTGCTTATGAATGTGTCGTAAAGTTTTTTTTTTTTTTTTTTTTTTTTTTTTGGGGGAGCAAGTTTGATTGAATTGTGCGAAAAGTTGGCTCCTCCACTGTGCATTTATCATTTAATGGATTGCCAATGGAATTCTGATATGAAACCATTAAAAATTGGAGCCTAATTTGATATGGCAACCGTTGGCAACGCACACCCCCTCTCCGTCTTGTCTTCAAACTTGGGCGCCATTAAGGCAATTCAAACAAAAGCGACGACAGCGGCAAAGCAAACGGAATCAATTAATAACATTTCGCATATATTGAATATTGAATGTCCTTTGAGTTAAACGAAGTTGTACTTTTAAGTGCTTGGCTTCTCAAATTAATTGCACACACTCCACACGTTGGGCGCCTTGTCGTGGCAACCTTTTAACGGTAAAACCGTGAATTTGATATTTAATTGTTTGCGAGACAGACAGACAGAGAGAGAGAGAGCGAGAGAGGGGGGGAAACTCTTAATGAAGAAAAGTCAAATAAAACAAGTTAAAGAACTTGACTGCCATAAAAAAAAGAAAGCATTCAACATAAATATATAAAATAAAATAGAAATGTGTTTCAAATCCCAATCTCAATCCCAATCCCGTTGCGAATGAAATGTAGCTATAAGATACGAGGCACAAAAATAAATACAAAATAAATTAATGAAGTCAATGAGCGAAAGTGTTTCATAATTTTTATTCCAAGCGCCGCGAACGACAACGCTGATAACAGACACCACCCCAACCCCCAAACCCTACACTCCCTTTAGCCAACACAAGTCCACCTCCTACCCCACAAGAACAAAAACAACAACAATAACCGAAAGCCATATGAAATATTTGGTTCCCTCTCAACCATTTCGTTGTCGTCTTTGGTTTGTCTCGTTGTCTAGGCGCACCATGTCAGAAAGAGATAGAGCGATGGAGAGATGGAGAGATGGAGAGAGGGAGAGAGAAAAAAATTAAATAATTTATGTTTTATGTGCGCAGGAAACGTTTTTCTTAGCAGTCAGCAATAGCGAGTGGAGCGAGGGTTGCTCGAGAGTTGACTAACGTCCAACGTTAGGGGTGTGTGGGGAAGGGGGGAGGGGGGCTGGGAGGAGGGCAGTACGACGTTTGGAACGACTCAAGTGATTTAGGAAGTGTTTGTCTGCGTTACGCTTGGTTAGTTGATAAAAATCAGTCGGCGCTTGTTTCGCTTTTGTGCTTTTGGTTGGGCGTGGCAGCAAGCAGACGCAGCAGTTGAAGATGGCACAGGAGCAGGAGTAGGACGTGGTCGAGGAGGGAGTTAAGCAGGGAGTGGAGGATGGTGTGGAGGAGGGAGAGAGTTAGAGCGAAGCAGAGCGAAGTAAGGCCAGCTAGTACAGTCATCTGGCAGTGTTCAGTGTCCAGTTTGTACTCTCTGTCTCTCTCTCTCTCTCTCTCTCTCTCTCTCTCTCTCTCTCTCTCTCTCTCTCTCTATCTCTTTGGGCTTAATTGCATTGACTAAATTGCATTTTAAGCGCTTCGTTTCGTTTATTTTGCAATCTCTTTACCTTCCTTCTTTTTATGGTATTTCATTCGTCTTCTTGTTCCTTTTTAACCCGTTTTCATTTTCATTTTCGTTCTTGTTTTCATTTTCATTTTCATTTTGATTTATGCAACACGCCCCAAAATAAAAATACTAATAAAAAAAAAGACGAAAGATGCTACAAAAAACTGAGTCATAAATGGCAAAGAGCTATGTGGCCTGCAACAAAAGATTGTGCGTGCAACTCGACTGTTGCACTAACTAAGCAGCTTACCATGCTATGATGTGTGGCAAAGTTGCAGCATTATGGCGCTTGAAATGAGCTTCAATATGTTCGGAAAACAATTGATTGTGATTGCTTGCTGCAGACACACTTTGATTTGCCATGATTTTACAGTTTGTCGTTACACATTTTATGGCAAGAAAAAGAAAAAGAAATAGAAAAAAAAAATAACAAATAAACTGAGCAAATTGCATTGTTGCGTGCCAAATATTAATCAAAGACAAAACCGAAAAAAAAAAAATATAACTAAAAACAAACACAAAAGCTAAAAAAATACTATGAGATACCTTTAGCATTGAGATACTTAGATACTCAGATACTTATGTGAGTGCTGCCGTTTCCTGTGTGTGGAGTCGAGTTTAAAGTGCCATTAACCCACAATTGCGCAGTCCAAAAATAACAAAAAACGAACGAGAAACCCATAAAGTAGATCTAACTATGTGTGTGTGTGTGTGTGTGTGTGTATTAGAGATATACAGATACATTTACAGCTAGAGCTACAGCTACAGATGCAGATAGTTTGTGTGGCATGTGCAGCAATCATTGAAGTGAAGAGTTGTGTGGATTTTTGTGTGGATTGTGGCAACTAATTGCAAGTTTTATCCATTGTCTGCTGCGTGTCAAAATATAATTTTGATTTGACTTGAATAGAGAATAGAGAGCAGAGAGAGAGAGAGAGAGAGAGCGAGCGAGCGAGCGAGCGAGCTGGTTGCAATGCAAACACAGTAACAGTCATAGATACAAAGATACAAATGGTTACATAGATACATAGATACATTTGTAAGGCCATTAATCGTTTTTGTTGCCCATTCGACTGTCATTTTGCGGTACGAATCTGTGGCAAATGTGGACAACACTTTGTGATCTTTCTCCAACTCCCTCTCTTTCGCTCTCTCTCCCTCTCTCTCTCTTTCGCGCCTTTTCTAACTACCTGAGCTACACACACACACACACAACATTTTCATAGTCTCTTGGTTTGTTTGTTCGAGGGTTGTTCCCTGATATTTTGCTGTGTCCTGCTGCTGCTGCTGCTGCTGCTGCTGCCAGCTGCCAGGACTCGCCTGGAGGGTCTCGTGTCACAGGATATACCCTCGATATATAGTAGACAGCGTCGTCTACCTTTTTGCTTGGGTTTGCGCGATAAATTTGAAATAATTTGATGCGTCTTGTTTTATTTGACAGCCAAACAAATTCATCGCCCAGAGGTCTGCAAATCGTTTCCCTACCTCCAGCTCTACCCCTACCACTCTCTCTCTCTCTCTCACTCTATGTGTCTCTCCCTCTTGTATCGTTGCTATTTGCCACATACCCAATGTAAACAAAGTCGTAAGGCTGTGCGGCAATTAAAAGAAATGTTTTGAGCGCGTTCATGTTTCATGTAGGGAAATTCAATTTGTAGATTAAAGTATACTCTATTTGCTTATCCAACCCCCACCCCTCCCCTCCCTCCCTTGTCCGCTCACCCCTATCAAACGGTGTCCGCCACGTGTGGTCCTGTTTTATCCTAGTTGTCCTTAAAGCTATGCTGGCAAAGACATAAACGAATCGATTAATGTGAATGCTTTAAAGGAAAGTAAATGTGCTGCAGTGGCAGTAAATAGATTGTCGCAGCAAGTCAGTGTGATAACATGACGCTTGTACGACTAGTAGATACCCTATAGCAGCTGTAAGGGCTATGAGCAACTTGAAAGTACTTGCAAGTCAACAGAAGTGAATTTTAATTGAAATTGATAAGGCAGAGTTATATTTAAAAAGTTAACTAAATTTATAGAGTATTATCTATGTATTGGTATATACTAAATAGTATTTTTTTGTAGGTATTTTTCTTAATTTATATATTTTTATATATTTATACATTCAAATACTCAGTTTAACAAGTTTGTAGTGCATTAAGTAAACAAATGTTGTAATCTCCTTACATTTCCAATAAACTGCGTTTATAATTCGCAACTGGTTAACGTACTTTCATACCCTAAAGCCAACATGTAAGCCTTGCAATGGCTGCACTTCAATGTGATAAATGATAGTAAATATGTGATAATGTGGCGCGTTAAAGCATATCGAGAGCAAGTGAACTTGCAACAGCAGCTACACCCCCCCACTTACCACTCCCCAAAGTACCCCCTCTTTCCCCCTTTCCCGCTTTCCCCATCGTCTTGGGCACTTCAAGCCAGATATCATCGCAACTTAAGAATTTCTCATTTTATTGGCCGTTAAAGACTCAGCTCAGCTCAGCTCAGCGCAACTCAACTCAACTCCTCTCATCACGACTTGACTGAACTCTTGTTGTTGTTGTTGTTGTTGTTGTTGTTGCATGTTTACTTGGCTGCTTTGTGCGGCACTTGCAACTAATATGCAACTATTGCAACAGAGCCATGCCTCCATACGCCTCCAGCTGGTAACTTCTCCTACTCTTTACCCCTAAACCTACCCCCGCAACTATCTACACCCCGCTTGCCACTTAACTTTTTTACACTTTGGCAGCTTAACTTTTGCCGCGTCCCTTTAGCCATTTTAATATTTGCATTATAAGCACTTTAAACCATTTAAACTTGCCCCTAAAGGCTGGCCGGATAATGCGCCAGCAAAAGTGGGAAACGCAAATATAAAAAATGCAGAAAAAAAAGGATAAAGTTCAGAGCAACAACAACAAGAGAATAATAAAAAAAAAAAGTTAAAAAAAAAAAAGAAGAAGAGAAGAGTAGAGAAAAATGTAGAATGAAAGAAAAACTCGAATTGCTTGGGAAAAAATGCAATTTCCGCACAGACGCACACATTTTCCGGCCAACAATCATACATACATACATATATATACATATATATATATATATAGAGATATATGAAAAGTAAAATTATATATATATATATATATATATATATATATATATATCTAGATAGATAGAGATAGCAATAGACAGTCAAAAAATACAAATAAATAAAATGCAATTTGCAAACAAAATTCAACAAGAAAAAAAAATTAAGAAAAATAAAATATATAGAGAGAATGAGAGCGCGACACATAAGATAAGATATATATATGTATATATATGTATATATATATATATATATATATACAGTTATATGCATAAGCAGAGGAAGAAGAAAATTTGTGAAAATTGTGTTTGGCAAACGCATTAAACTTTCATTTTTCTGTCAAGCCAAGAAAAACTCTGGCTAGCAAACGCGGCAGAGCGAAAGAAACAGCAGCGCAGAGAGTGCGGAAGACAGAGAGAGGGAGAGAGATAGAGAGAGAGAGAGAGAGGGGGGGGGAGGTTAGCATAGTGTGAAAGAGAGCGAGATAGTAATGCTGCCGCATGGAATGCAAAAATTTCAAAAAACCAAACGCCACACACACACTTCTAGAATATAGCTGCGCGTGTGTGTGTGTGTGTGTGTGTGATATTTGAAAATCAAAGCGAAAGTTGGCTTGGCTTTTGTGTCCTCCTCCTGCAGCTTTGCTGTTGCTGCGCCGAAAAACTTTTGTCATGAATTGAGGCTTGGGAAATGTGCGAGAAAAACACATCAAAGCAATCAAAAAGTGACGCCAGAGCAATTGAAAACTTTTCGCATGAACTACAACAACAACAACAACAACAACAACAAAGAAAAAACACTGCAATGATTATAGAAAATGCAAACGCGCATCAATGCACTGCTCTCTCTGTGAGTGTGTGTGTGTGTGTGTGAGGGCGTATGGGCGTGGCAGGGTTTAGTTTCTGAAAGCAAATCAAAGCCAAAGAGTTCACAAATGCCAATTGCCAAATGACATCCTTGCTCGTTCGACTGCAGCTACTGAGCTTTTCCTCCTCTACTCTCTCTCTCTCTCTCTCTCTGTCTCACTCACTCACTCAGTCAACTGCTGCTGTGTTATGCTTGTGCTGCTTATGTTAATGGCTTTGTTTGGCTGACGATGGCCGTTGGCCAAGTATTTTGAGCGCCAAAAACTGTGCTATGATCATTGCCTTGCACTCAAATAATGACTACATGCATGCATGTGTGTGTGTGTGTGTGTGTGTGTGTGAGTGTGTAGTGATGTGTGTGTAATATGCATGACTATATATATATCTCGCTTAATGTTCCTATTTTGCAAAACTTGCACACCAAAACTTAAATAATTTGCGCATAAAATATAATTTAATGTCCCCCCTCCCCTCCACTTTCCCCCCCCCCACCCAAGCACCACCTACCCTTCCTCCCGACCACCATTTTCAACATTAGAATGAGCAGCCTCTAAGTTTTGGATACTTTCTAACAAAAGCAGGTCAACTGCTCACCATGACTCGCTGTCTGTGAAATGTTTTGGCAGTCCGCTTCTGACTTGGCAAAGAGCTACAAAATAAAATAGAGTAAAAAAAAAAAAGAAAAAAAAAAAATATCAAGAATAGAATCGCTGCATACGCAATTTTGAGAGAAACTCTGCATTTATATTTATTTAGCTGGCAGTCTTGATAAGCTAAGAGTTGCAAAGTTCTTCATAAATGTTATAATAGAGCGCTCCAAGTGAGGAGAAAGACAAATAAAATGGGTTCTACAGGAGAAGATGATGAGTTCTCTTATTTAATAGAAGAAGACTGAAGAAAGAAACGAAAAACATATATATATGTATATAATTTACTTGAAAAGATTCCTTTGCAAACTTCAAAGCTCGCACATCAGTCCTGTCTGCTCTTCAAAGTTAAGTTGTTTAATTCTCTACTTAAACTGTACAAAAATTCCGATACTTTTGAGTAGAGATTAAGCCTAGTGTCTAGAGAAAAAGCTAAAGACAGCAAGAATTGAACTTTTACTGCATTGAACCGGCTCGAGAATTGAAGATACAAAAGTAGAAGACTAAAAAAAAAAAGTATAGGCAGAAGACAGGACAAACTGAAGAAAGGCAAGACGCAGACAGGCAGAAGAAAGCAAGAACCTTCTCTTCAATCTTTAAAAAATTGCCAGTCAATCAAGTCGCTTCTTCAATGCTCCTCATCAATCCTCATTTCTCCCCTTTCCCCCTGCCAAGTAGGAAAGCAGCCGAAATGCTCAAATCAAGTAGAAGAAAGCGAGATCCCAAGAAACATAAGCAGAATCCTTTCTAGCAAAGTATCTTGCTGTATCTTTAACTCTTTCAATTCAATCAATCGCTAACCAATCGAAATATCAGCGCTGTACTTCCTCTGCTTTATCGCGCTCTCTCTCTCTCTCTGTCTCTATATCTTTCTCTCTGCCTTTAAGAAATTTCTTTCACTTTTCATTGTTTGCTCGACATTTCTGTTGATCTACTTTTCAAACAAAGAGTTCAATCTAGAGCATTTTCGAGTGTGTTCTCTTTTGTTTTGCTGTTTGTTGTTTGTTGTTTCCTGTTGCTCATTACACACACCTTCCGACAACTTTATGCCATGTACCATACAAACGTTCCGTCTCCACGTCCTCCCCTCCCCCCCAACTGCCTCGTCTTCTATGACATCATCAGCGCTTCTGTTTGTTGTCAACACTTTTGAGCTGCTCTGCAACATTGAAGGCAATTGAAGGCAAGCAAAAGCAACAGCAAATCAAGTTAAGCACAAGTGCCCCACTCCCCTTCCCCACCTCCCACCCCTGACACCACACTCAAAGGGGTGTAAGGAAGTGTGGAGGCTGCAGAGGAATTGCACTTCTCACTTCCGTGTGTGTGTGTGTGTGTGTGTGTGTGTGTGTGGCGTGTGTGTGTCGCTGAAGTGGCCAGCACGAGAGAAATTTCTGTGCTTGTTATTGTTGTGATTGTTGAGCACGTTGCACTCCACATATGGGTGAGTCTGGCCCTGCACCTCCCCCCCCACCTTCAGCCATCTCTTCCCCCTTACCCCGCATACACATGAACTACCCTCTTCCTTACCTTGTTGCCTTTTTTTTTGGGCAATTGCAATTGCCTTTTTAAGAGATTTTCCACTTTTTTTTTTTGTATTCTGTATGCTTGACTTTTGTATCTGTATCTTTGTATCTTTGTGTCTGCATCTGTATCTGTGCAGCTGTTGTTGTCCCGTATTTAAATAGCAAATGATTAGCTCAATTGACTTCAATTGAGTAGAGCAGTATGTGAACACCCAAATTGATAAATTTTTGAAAAAAAAGACACACAAAACTATCTTTAGCTTGTCGAAGCTGAGATACTCTTGTATCTGTATAGTTCAAGAGGTTACATAAGCATTAAATACCAATTTAACTTAATTAATTAGAAATTAAATATATATATATTATAATATTTAATAATAAATATAATAAGAAAAGAATATTTTAATGCCTAAAACTCTTAGATAAATTTCTATAGATACACATTTATAGATGATGTGTACATCTGCTTGCTCAAAGTGTTACATATGGCATGACAAAGCTATATTACCCGCTGCAAGTGCATACATATTTAAACAAGTATCTTGAGCTCAGCATAGACTTAGCTCAACTTTGACTGCAGCTCCTCCTCCTCCGCGACGTCCCCTCGCCTGAGCTGAACCAGAGCTTGCAGCATGGTGGAGATTCTAAACTGCTACTGCTGGTGGGGCAACTGCTGGTGGTGCAGTTGCTGCGGGTGGTTTTAGTGGCACGCACATTCATTTTCTCGTTTTGCCAGTTGCCTTTTTCGAGAGTCGCTGAAGTGTCTGGCAAGTTAAATTCAGAAATTGTTAGTGTAATGAGTGTGTGTGTGTTAGTGTGTGTGTGTGTGTGTTAGTGTGTGTGTATGTGTAAATATGCGTAATTACTTTGATTTGAATTGGCCTCGAGTTGAAGGGCCATTGAAACGCAACTATAAACGCAAATTCTACAATTGTATCTCACGGATTGCATTGCCCTGTAGCTCTGGCCCACATCTCAAGTGTTCACTGTATACACACATATATCTATGTTAATAATCTTATTGTGTACTTTACAGATTGTTTACTTAAGCTTTGTACATTTTGTAAAAACTGAATCACTTCTCCTAGTTGAGATACTATGGCAAATTATGATCTTCTGGAACTCAAGTAACTTCTGCTTTAGCTTCGTTTTGAATTGAGCCTTAGATTATGTAATATTTTGATCATATTTACTTCAATTAGATTACTTTCAAGCTGAGAGATCTATGTATATGTATGCTTCGGGCATTCTCGTTTAGCTTTAGAGTTTCTAAAGTTTGAAAATAAATAAAAGATAGCAACTTTGCTGAGTCTAAATCTAAACAAGTAGTTACAATCTTTCCAAATAACATTCTATAAGAAGTTCAGCCTAGAATGGAACTTAAGAACAAATCCATAAGACAAACAAAAGAAACTACATATATGAACTGTAGTTTAGGATTACTTCAATATTTCTAGAAGTCAACAACACGATAGTATTGTAAAAGGCACCAAACTTTCATCTTTCAGAAACCACTTCAGATCTATCTTTTAGGCAGTTTCTTCTGTTCATCTTCAGCTTTTCTTCAGCTCTTCTTCAGCTTTTCTTCAGTTCTTAGACATCTGACAAGCCAAGCAATCCTAAAGCGATGTTCTTCCAACTTCAGTACTCAGTCGTCTGCATAAATTTTGAGCGTAGGCGCAACTTCCGCTGTCTGACAAACTGAGGACACGCCCGACTTGCAGCTCCTGTTGCTTCCTGTGATTGAAAAACATCTTTAATTCATATTTTCGAGGGACAGAGAGAAGGAGAGAGTGAGGGCGAGAAAGAGAGAGCCTTATGATGAATTAATTTCAAATGTTACATAAATTACAGGGTATATATATTGAGTAATATTCTCATTACTTACATTTTATAGTATTTTAACAAATATTTTTATATTTATTTGCAGTATTTTTTGCAGTATTTAAGGGAATAGCTTAGTATTTTTTTGCAGTATTTTCTTGCAATATTTTAAAGAGTTATTTGGTATTTATTTATGGTATTTTTGCGGTATTTTTATTTATATTTAGGTATTTATTAGCAGTATTTTCAGCGGCAGTCTATTGTGTTTGTTGTATTTACTTGTAGTATATTTTGCGGTATTTTAAAGAATAATTTGGTATTTGCTTGCAGAATTTTTTATTTTTAGTATTTTAGTATTTTAAGCGTTATTTTAAGGAGTAGGCTGGTATTTATATATAGTATTTTTTGCGGTATCCTACGTAATATTTTGGTATTTATTTTTATTTATAGTATTTTTTAATAGTATTTTGTAATATAGTTTTTAGGCATTTGTTTAGTATTTATTTTGGGCATATATTTGTGAAATATATTTGCACTTAGCTGCGAAATGACTTTAAGCATTCAATTTGTGCAACGTTGCGTGCCCATGACCTTTGTGTGTAATGCGGTGGGATGCGGTGTGTGCTGTGGTATCTGTGTTGTGGTGTATGCGGTGTAGAAGTAGCATGTAAGAGGGCACCCACACCATACAGTACACACACACACACACACACAGTGGGAGAGGGAGAGAGGGAGAGAGGGAGAGAGACAGAGTCGCGACTGAGTTGCAGCTGCAAATTAAAAGTTAAACGTTGCGTGCTGCGCCTGTTTATCTTACGGATGCGCCCTGGGATGCATCACTCACTCAACTCGAGCGTAGCATTTAACTCATTCGTATAAAAGATACACACACACGCACACACACACACACACACACAGTGGCAAACAAACAAACAAAACTGACGGCGGCGGCTTCTGCCATTCATGATGTTGCACTCGATTAAAAATTTTCGTGTCTTTCTCTTTCTGTTGCTCAGCAGCAAAATGTGGCAGCTATATGGATGCTATTGCTTGCTGATGTTCTTGTTGTTGTTGTTGTTGTTGTCGCTTTTGTTGCAGGAAGTGCTCATCTTCATTTACTTTGTTGCTGCCGTCCCCAGTTGCTGCCACTGAGTCGGAGACGTTGACACTGCCTGATGCTGTTGCTGCTGCTGAGGCTGCTGCATTGCCAATTTACATCGAGCTGTCTCTCTCGCTCTCGCTCTCTCTCGCTCTCCCTCTCTCTATCTCCATCTCTGCCCCTCTCTCCCTCTCTCTCTGCCTGCCTGTTTGCTAATTAAATATCTATGAATGGCGGTTTCTGCGTTTGTTTCCAATTGCCATTCGGTTTTTGGTATTTGTAGCTGTAGCTGCTGTATCTGTATCTGTATCTGTATCTGTTGGATTTACCCCCAAAAACATTTCAGCTATCTGTATCGCTGTCTCTCTCTCTCTCTCTCGCTCTCTCTCGCTCTCTCTCTCTCACACTCCTCTTAGCTATGCTAGCTGCAATTCGTATTTTAATTTAGCATCTTCAAATTGGCACAGGAAATTGCTTTAATTTTCATTGAGTGTTCGCTCTTCTGCTCAACCGAATTGCCAATTGCTGTTGTCGTTGTCGTTGTTGTTGTTGTTGTTGTTGTTGCTGCTGCTGTTGCCTGCCTGCTTGGTGATATTTATGCGCGCGTGCCGCGCCTACTTCACTACACTCGACTCCCTCCCCATTTCCTCCCACTTCAGGCAATCGTTGCCTCACTCCCTGCCATAAAAACACTTAAACGATTTTCATTAATATGCGTGGGGCAACAACAACAACAACGACGACAACAACAACCGCAAAGACATTACAAGGAATTTGCGTGCAGTTTTTGGCATTGCGGCTACCGTAGAAAGCGACAGACAGACAGACGGATCAAATGAGCAGAGACTGTGCCAAAGTGGGCGGTGGAAAGGGGAAGAGCAGAGGAAGAACAGAGACAGAGAGAGAAGCTGCGGCAAGGGGAAGCAACACACATAATTGTTTTGTGGCATGTTGCTTTTACAGTGTTGTCTGCAATCTAAGCACGAGCGCTGTATAATTGTCTAATTGATGCTGAGTTTGTTGACAGCAACAAATTGATAAGCAAACGATAGTCTAGACGATACTAACTATCGGCATAACAAGCGAACGAAAGTTCTTAAAGATATTACAACTAGATTAGAAGTAATAATTAAATGCGAGCAAAGTTAGAATTAAATCAAATTAATCAATAAATATGAATTAGAACGACAGAATAACCTATAAATAATATTCTAAAAGATACAAAAATAATTAAATATTATTATAAATATTAAAATAAATATTAAAATAAACATTAAAATAAATATTAAAATAAATATAAATACATATTTAAACAATAAAATAAATATATATTTAAAAAATAATATAAATATATATTTAATAAATACAGAAACTCAGCTCAAGTTTGAGTTAAATCGAAATTGATATGCCTTTGTAAGAAAATTCAACTTAACGGAGATTTAGCCCTAGAAAATATACTGAAAATTCCAAGAAATCTGAAATGAAATATAAGGTATTAAAAATATTAACAATAATTTATACATATTCCAAGTTTTATATACAAATTGTATAGTTAAGCAATATAACTATGCTACATATAATTCTTTGCACATTTTAATATATTTTAGTAAGAAGAAAGTACAGAAATTTGTTTGATAGACTGAGAAAGATATTACCCTGAAACTCAACTTGTATTTCTCACTTCTTCACTAGAAGAGAAATATTAGAAGAATAATATAGATACAGAAAAATGATATGATATTGTTTGATAAGAAAAGAGAAACTAGAAAACTCATGAAAAATGTTGCAACTAAATTAATATAATTAAATAAACTATAAAAACAGTCACAACAAACAGCATCGAAAAGCTATAAGTATAATAATAATAGATAAACTCCAAAAGGAAACTTGAAAAACAAACAAAACTCAATTCAACATATGTCAAGGCTATAAAAACTAACATCTAGAGATTCTATGATTTTATTCGAGCTAAGAACATGCAATTAAATTGTGGTTAATTTTTCAAGATTTTAATGATCACAAATTAAATCAAATTGGGGATAGGCGTCAAATAGAGCATACATATATATGTACGGGCTTAGCCCCTCTCTGGTAAATCAAAGAAGTAGAAGGAGAAACAAAGAATGAATGAAAGACTGCAACAAACAAAGAACATAAAGAACTGGGCCGATGGAATTAAAAACCAATGAAATGTCATGAGAAAAGCCAATTGGTGGCCCCAAAAACGTTTTCCGAGTACGCAGCAGAAGGAGAAAAAGTTGGGGATGGTGGTGGAGGCGGAGATTGAAGGGGAACCATGCATGCATGTGTATATAGTTCAGGCAGTCGTCACCTCTGGCACACCCACTCGAGAATCAAAGAAACCAAACACACACAGACACATAAACACACAGGAGGGAGCAAAAATTGAGGTAGGTGGTGTGTGAATGGCAGGGGGAGTGGAGAGCGGGGGAAGGCCGACACTTGAGCGCATTTCCCAAGCGCTTTGCATTCGCAACGCTTTGATCTATGGGCAAAAAGAAAAGATACAAAAGAAAAGAAAGGCAAAAGCCAATGCTAAGGAGACGCAGTTGTTCAAAGAAAGAAGAAAGGGACAGGGAAAGGGGAAAGGGGAAAGCGTAGGCGAAAGCGAAAGGTCGATTTACTTAAGAATTCGCACAATAGATTTTAGGGGGAGGGGAATCGATTGATTGGCGCTGGTCATTGGCCAATCCCAAACAAACCAAAAGCGAAAACCAAATAAAAAAGAAAAACCACACAAACCAAAGTGCGAAGCTAAAGAATCAACCAAACGGAAAGCACGCAAAAAGCAAAACAACAAATATAAGAACAACAACAACAACAACAAGAGAAGATCGCCTAAGACAATAGCAGGAGGAGGCAAGCATTGAGGGAGAGTAGGAGATGGGGGAAGGGGGAAGGGGCTGGGGATAGGCAACTTCGTTGCGGCCATTTTGCTATTTTTATTTAATTTTTTGGCCATTTTCATTGAAGCTAAAGCAGCTGAATGCTTGCAGCATAGAAATACGCTTAAAGATACAGATACAAATACACTTGCAGATACAGATACAGCCAGAGCTACAGCTATAGATACAGCTACGGCTACAGCATTTTTATTGCGTTTTTGTCGCCCCAAAAATTGCGCCCCTGGGAATTTCGCTGCTCAGTGGCGTTCCAATGGATACACTTCGATTTGCTAGATTTGACAATCTATCTATCTATGTGTCTATGTATCTTTGTATCTATGTAGCTTGTGTATCTGCTGGATGCGTTAAGCATTTTCATTTGAATTTAGTAGCGCATCTGCCTTTTGACTAATGATGAACGGGGCAGCATAGCATCGAAAGTGTGACCCAACTTTTGGCCCATTTGCAAGATTCCCTCTCTCTTTCCCCGCCCTCCCCCCTCTCTCTCTCTCTCTCTCTCTCTCTCTCTCTCTTTTTTTTTGGCTTTAGCAATTTATTAGAAATAATATATCAAAGTGACTTCCCCTACACTGCCTACCCGCCTACTGCCCGCCTCCCCGCCTCCCCGCCTCTGGCACATTCCCTTCCCTTTCTATACTCCTGTCGAAAAGTTTTTGGCTTTTCGTTTTTGTTGTTTTGGCATATTTGTCAGTGTGGCATTACTAATTGGTGATTACGAGCGGAAGTCGACAAAATATTTCACTTCATTTGCTTTTATTTATATTTTGGTAAGCGGCAAGAACAACAAACATCAGTGAGTCTCACAACAATACAGTGTGAAAGACTGTCTGATACCCTGTTATAGAGTTGAAAGTGAACAGAAACTCGAGTTCACTCAACTTCTTTTGATTCTGTTGAAGTTTCATGTTGCTTAGCAATGGGATTTATTTCCAAGTCTATAACTTCTCTGTTGATCATACGAATCTCCTGAAATATTCAGAATATAAAGCTGAGATGCTTAAATATATGTACACAAGAAATTAAACCACACACTTTCGAGTTGCGTCTGTTATAGCCTTTTTATAAATATGGCATAACCAAAGAAGTATGCAGATATTTCATAGAAACTTGTGGAAGCATTAAAACTATGTTAAGCTGCAACTCACATAGCTAATTTCAATACACTAACTCTTGTAATAGCTGAGTTCAATGGGCCAGTTATAAACTTAGTTAGTCCAAATAGTTTATATAAGTGTTTATGAGTTCAAACTCTGTTGTTGCCTAAAGCAAATGTATATTTAAATGTTAAAGCTGTCGCTTTGTGCTAAATTTAAGACACCTCTTGGCTGCACTTGCCGCTTACAGGGTATTAAAAGAATATAAAAGAAAAATAAACATGCTTATAAGAAAATAAATAAATGAAAGAAAGAAAAAAAAAAGTTACGGCGGAAATTCAAGTGGCTAAATTTAAATCTAAAAACAGCAACGAATGAGTTGCCCGAACTCTGGATCTTTAGCTGTATCCCGTGGATATATTTGTAGCCATAGATGTGGCTGTAGATATAGCTGTAGATGTATCTGTATCTTTAGCTGTTTGTTGGCTTGTTTTGTGGCTGCTTTTCATCAATGGACTTGAGCTGCTGGCGCTCTGCCAATTATTGTTGCAGTTGTCACGTTGGCAACGTCGCCGTCGTCGTCGTTGTCGTCGTTGTCCCAGCTACAGTTTGTCATGTGGCCTGTCAGCTTGAGTTCCTTATGTTACGCCCTACCCTCGCTACTCTGCTCGCCCCCTCACGCTTCCTGCCACCATCAAACTGTTTATACCCTCTGCCCAAACAGCCCCAGCCAATTTGCATGTGTGTACAAATTTTCATTCATTGCCAGGCGAAATGCAAATAAAACTTAAGCGCAATGCCAAATAGAAATTTCAATTGCAGTTCTCCAATGTGCGAATACTACAAGCACACACACACACACACACACACACGAACATACACTATCTATATATGTATGTGAGTGCCTTATTGACATTAGCATGTGCTGAGATACTTTTGCATTGCTTTGATGCCTGAGATTTCAGCTCGAGTTCAATAACTTGGCTAAACGCTCTTTTAATATTAATAAAGCTGCTCTCGTTCAAACAAAAAAAAAAAAAAAAATGCCAAGAAATACCAAAAATATAATTCTAAAAAAAATCTATATGCCAGTAAATCGAAATAACTTCAATTATTTGAAACTATTTAATAGAACTTGCAGTTGATTTGTTGGCAAACATATGCTTAAAGTGTTTGTTATTTGTTATTTAGTAAATACCGCAATTTATGTCAATAAGTTGGTATATTGTGTGGTATATTTTTGGCATAAATTTAACAAATATCAAGTGCTTGAAAGTCGACTGCTTAAGCTTATTGTTCGACAAAAGTTGTCTAACAATTGCTTGTCTCAATTTCTCTCAATTAAATGGTAATTTTTGTTGAATATTTTTGGTACATTTGTTGCAAATTTGATGCCAGAAATGTTAGTCAATATTTGGTATTTTTTTATTTATTGTTTAGTAAAAGTATTTGCATTGCATTTCTCTTTATAAAAAATGTAATAGTTCAAACAATGTGCAGTAAAAATTGATTAAAATGAATAAACTCAATGGAACAGCAGGAAACATGACTATTTTATGGATAAATAATATTGTATATATTTCAAAAATAAATATATTGTATATACAATATATTTAAATAATAACAAATATATAATATTTATGCTTAATGTTATTATTGATAATAATAATTTATTGAAGTAGTTATATTGTTATATATATTATATAAATTATTATTTTATTATGATAATTTTTAATATTATTATTATTTTTATATTATTATTTTTATTAATTAATTCCTATTATTATTATATTGGTATTATTATTATTTTTAATTTATTATTATTTGTATTATTATATTAATATTATTACTTTTATTTTTATTATTATTATTATTATTATTACTATTGTCTTTATTATTAGTTTATTGTTATTATTATATTTCTTATTATTTTTATAACTTTTGTTAACATTACTATTTTTATTATTATTATTTTTACCATTCGCTTATAAGTTAACCCTCTCTCTTGCTTTGTAGACTCCCAGCGCATGATTTTCGTTATTTCCTCTAAGCACTGCTTTCGTAAACGTTACATGTGCAGCACAAAAAGTAGGCTAAAGTACTCAGAAAATGAATTCTTGTTAGAGAAACAACTGGAAACAAAGCAAAACGCAAGGACTTCATAATGCACTTGCATAGCCCAGTTACATTGCACTCTTTGACCTCCAGCGAACCCCAAAACAATGTCTAACATACTAGCTGAGGCCGGCAAAGAGAGAAAAGAATCTAATACGAAAAATTGAAAACACAAAAAAAAAAAAAAATAGAAGAAAATAGAAGATGAAGTTGATGCCACACTTATTAGAATGCATTTGCTAATGAAGAAGCGGCAGCGTTGTCTGCGGCTGCTGCTCTTCTGTCGTGCCATCAAAATTTCAACAGCAAAGCCAAGGCAGGGCTACAGAGGAAAGGGTGGGTAGCATGGCTATGGTGAGGGGGGGAGGGAGTACTGGGGGGGAGCATGCAGCCTAGACAAGTGCAATGGCCGCCTAATTGCGCTGGCAAGTGCCACACGAGAGGCAGCCGAACATGCCAATCAACACCCGTGGCAGCTGTAAACGAGAAGAGCATAGAAAGAGATGGAGAGAGAGACAGAGAGAGAGAGAGAGAGAGAGAGAGACAGAGAGGGGGCTGCAGTGCGCCCTCGCTATATAGCACTTTGTTTGCAATAGTTTTTGGTGTTTTATTATTATTTTTGTTTTTTTTTTTTTTGTTTTTGTTCGCTTTCATTCAGAGTCGCTTGAAAGTTGTTTTATTTGCCATGCAACTCATTTTATGAACAACTGCAACATTTTCTTTTCTCTTCTCTGTGTTTTCCCTTTTCCCTTTTTCCTTTTTTAATATTTTTGTTGTTAATGGAAGACTGGGAATGGTAGTAGTAGTGGGAGGTGGCGTAGTGTGAGTGTGGATCTCTGACAGTGTCTACAGTGCATTTCTTGTTATGGGTAATGTTCGTTTTGGTGGTACAACTCATGCGGCTGATAATTATAATGGCACTCTTGACGCCTTTATTATGTGTAAAACGTTTTGCAGCCAGCGCCATGCTGATGGATATGCCAATAAACGAGTCTACAGCAGCCAAAGGAAGACCCAGTTGAAGACTCTCTGGAGCCAGTGTGAGTCTCCAAAGAAGTTCGCAAAGACACTATGTATACTCTAACGTGAAAAGTTAACCTGATCTTGTGTCTTTAGTTAACGTTTATAAAGTCACTAGAAGACTCCGTTGAAGCCTGAAGACTCTGACTTGTTGAGCAGAAGAGAGTGCTTAATGTTGAGCATTACTTTAAAGAGTTCGAGTATTCTGCATTTTAACTTCAACTTCTATTCTTGTTTATACTGTTAAGCCAAGTTTACTTTATGTAGGCAAGAGACAACACTCTGCTGAGCCATAAGACTCAACTTGTCTCTGTAGTTATCGTAGAGTTATCACAGTTATCTTCTTTATAATGTATAGAATAGAACCTCAAAAGCAATCTTCTTTATTTACATGTAGCCCACTACCGAGTAATCTCTGTAGAACCAAGAGATTCTACTCTATAGATGCAAATCATAACACTCTATTAAACTAGAACACTTCACAATATGCTGCTGAAGAAAGTAAAAAAGATTTTTAGTTAATCTATTAAGTTTATTGAGCCAAAAGATTCTACTTTATAGTTGCCAGAGTTACATCTCCAAGAATATGTACTAAGACAAATGAGGTAAGTCTATGAGCCAGGAGACTATACTTTATACAGAAGACCAGAAGACGTTGCTTTATTATGTGAGAAGACTGAACTGACTATAGATTATAGATAGATTATAGATTTGAAAGATACTTCTTTATGGTCTCAAAAGTCTTTTCATTATAATATTAGAGAAGCTGTACTTTATAGAACCCAAAAACAGTTTTTCCTATGGAGCCAAGTATTGTAATTTCGCAAGCCAGAAGACACCACTTTATAGTAACAGCAGACTCTACTTTAATTTTAAGTTGCCACTCTACAAAGCCAGTAAAATGTATAGTGTCCAAAAGCCAGAAGACCCTATTAAATGGAGCTAGAGTTAGAAGAGTATTATGCATAAAATAGTAAGATATGCAGAAGAGTCTACAGACACTTGAAGACGCTTCCTCATAGAGCTCTGGCGAGGTGTTAAGTTATCGTAAATGCTGCAACTGCTGCTGCTGCTGCTGCTGCTGCTCATTTGGCATGCAAATGTGTGGCCAAGTTTATCGTTGGGTTTTATCTCTGTGGGGCATGCCACAAGCCCACGTTGTGGTTCTACTCATTTGAAATGCAAAACCTTTAACAATCTCTTCAACTGATAAGCCGATCAAAGCTGTAGCTGTAGCTGTAGCAATAGTTTAGTTTGTTTTTTAACACCTCTCGCAACTCGGGCAGCAGCTACGGTTAACGAGCCTAACCTTAGGATTGAGTTGGTTGTAGAGAGAGAAAGAGAGAGAGAGAGAGAGAGAGGGGAGGGAGCAAGAGAGCGAGAAAAAGAAAGACTGTAGATCTGAGATGAGCTCATGTTGCATGTGTGTGGCGTCTGTTTGTTGTTGTTACGTTGCCTTCTAGGCGGTCGCTCGTTTTTTTTTTTTTTTTTTTTTTGGGGGGGAACTTAACTTGCAACAATGTAATGTTGCTGGAGCCACTGAAGCGCAAAGAAAATTTAACTTTCTCTCACTCTTGTCGTCCCCCTTCAAATCAATTTCCAGTGACTGCTGAAGCGACAAATGTGTCTGCGATCTGTGTGTGTGTGTGTGTGTGTGTGTGTGTGTGTGGGGGGCGAATTGTCTCGCTTCTCATTGTCATTGGGTTCGGGAGGAAAAACAACAAAGAAGAAAAGCAATGAAAACGAAAAAAAAAAAAAAAAGGTTTTTCTGTTGTTGGATAACACGATCACATGGCTGCCTTTTGCATTTTTTTTGGTGTGGGCTGCAGACATGTATTCTGATTTTTTTGTTGTGTCTACTCTTTCTCAACTTCTGCCGTCTTCTATATGTACATATATAATTTAACAAGCTGTCAGACATTTGATGCGCTCCAAGTTGAGTTTAATTACGCGACGATTGCAACGATTCAAGCAATCAAAGCAATCAACTCATCAACTAGGCCTATCGATTACACGACTTCACAAGCCAAAGACGCCAGACAAACTTTAACAAAAACCTTAGTCAAGTCAAGCGTGAGGCTATAAAATCATTTAAAGAGCAACAAAAACTCATGAATAATGCAATAATATGCCTATCGATGTGCTGTTATCGATTGTAAAAGATTAACTATAAACTGTTAGAGGCATCAAAAGATTTTATGACTTAATTCACTTGACAAAAGTTTGGAAAAGTTTAGTTTAGAAAATCTCAGATTTCTATGCAATTTTTATAAGAATATTGAAAAGTATTTGAACAGAAAATTATTTGACTTCATTATGCAGTTAATATATATTTGCCAGATCTTAAGTAGAACCTAGTCTATAGCTTCATATCTTGATAATTGAAGCAAGGCCATAAAAATTCGTGTCTGGCCAAAAAGAGAAAATACAACTTTTTTCACTTAACGCTACTTAAACAACAATAAGACACAGACACAGGTAACAAGCAAGAGAGTGAGAGAGAGAGGGGAAGAGAGTGTAGGGGAATTTATGTAAAGGAAGAGAGTGGTAGAGAGAGAGAGAGAGAGAGAGGGGAATAGAGGGCGAGATATATTTGTGATATATTAGACTGCGCTTTGCTTTATTAGCTTGAATTCTTCTGTTTTTTTCTTCTTTTCTTTTTGTTTAATGTCACAAATGTTGTTGTAGCAGCTCTTAAGGTGCTTGTTGTAGATTTTACGAGCTTTGTTGTCGTATTTGTTGTATTTGTTGTTGTTGCTGTTGTTGCTGTTGTTGATAGCAATCAAAGGCACAAAATGCGTGAGACAAGCTGAGAGTCTTTTGGGGACTCTGGACGCTGTGTGTAATATATGTGTGTATGTGTGTGTGGGTGTGTGTGTGGGTGTGTGTGTGTGTAGGTCCTGTCTGTGACTCCTCGGCTTCTAAGTCCTTAATGTGTGCGTGTGTGTGTGTGTGTGTGTGTGTGTGCAGTTGCTATTAGCATGCGCTATGTTAATGCTTTCATCTTGCTGCCAGCTGACGTAGAAGTATCTGTATCTGTGTAACTGCGCATCTTTGTAGCTCAGAGTGTGTGAGTGTGTGGGTGTGTGTGGGTGCCTTATTGTATATATATATATATATATATATATATCTTAGCCCTCGCACAATTCCTGCAGCATTGTCGACTTATTTCATTTTCAGTTTCATTAAATAACAAATTGCTCTTTTGTGATATGTGTGTGTGTGTGTGTGTGTGTGTGTGTGTGTGTGTGTGTGTGTGTGCGTCTGTTCATGTGCTTGTGTATGTTAGCTTAACTTTTTATTATACGCTGTATGTACTTAACTTTGTTTTTCTTTTGCTTCGCTGTCGTTTTTTTCTTTCTCTCGTCTGTAATGAAAAACAAAGCAAAGAACTAAAGTCTCAACACAAAAACTTTACATTTGCCCCTCGCCTGCTGTCTCTTTCACACACACACACACACACACACACACACACACGCCATCTTTAAGTTTTATGCTTTCAATAAATATTAACATTTTCAACTTCAACCCCCAGTGTTAAAAAAGTAAAGAAGAGGAAATCTCTCCACCCTCAAAAGCAAGCTTTGTATTTGAATTTCTTTTATTGTTGTTGTTGTGCCTTATCACGCTTTTATTGTTGTTGTTGCTGTTATTTTTAGTTAGTAGCCACCATTTTTCATATTTATGAAATGCCTTCAAAGATTTTAATCTCATAGACAGAGAGAGAGAGAGAGTGAGTGGGAGAGTGGGAGCGAAAGAGGCGCAGCTACTGATACTGTGCTTTCCCCGTAACTCCAAAAATATCTCATAACTGCGGGCGGCCCTTTGCAAGTACCGTTAAATTCTTTTTCGCATGTGTGAGTGTGTGTGTGTTTGTTTATATATATAACACTCTGATAAGTTATCGTTTTACGCTTGAAATCTGCTTAAGACAGCCACGGCCACGAGCTGCGACTAAAGTTTTGCTCTTTCAAGCGAATTGAATTACTCCCCACTTCCCCCCTCAAGGGGAAATAATTATCATCTCTTTATACGCCCAACTAATCCATCAACTTAACTGCTGGAACTCTAGTATTTATAGCAACAGCAGCTGTGCATTTCATTAGTCAAAACTTAATTGAAGCTTTAGTTATTTTTTTGAAATTTTGTATTTTTAAGTCCCTAAATTAATTTACCTCAACTTAATCAGAGTTGCATTATATTTAAAGCCGAAAGTTCGCAGGTCTCTTAGTCACGGTCTTAACAATTGAAATATGAAATTTAACTAGCTTTAAAGCACCTATAGAGCTGTTATAGCAAATCTCTGAATTAATTGACCCTAACTGAGTTGGCAACAATTATGAAACCTCGTAGAATTTAGAGGAAACTTTACTAAAAGTACCAACAAAGCTAAAGTTTAGAGTTACTAAACAAAAACCAAGTTTAAATATAATATTCAAAATATAACAATCATAATTAGCAACTAACTGACCATACTACGGTGGAGAAGAACCCTTAACTCACATAGTATCTTGCTGAAATTGCAGCTAATGCAACTTGAAATACTGCACTGCAACTCGAAGTAAAAAGTAGTATAATAGCTTGAGTAATATCGAAATTATTGAGAAATAAAGTAATTTACAGGCCACATACCTCACGAAGGTACAAGCCGAAATTCTCGGGGGATTTTCCAGAAATTGTAGTAAATGCTCTTTAATCGCTCAAGGTGTTTGCTCAATGCACAATGTGCACTAAATTATAAAGAAACATAGTGAGAGAGAGAGGAGTATGAGGAGTCTTAGAATGAGGATCCCCTTTGCCACTTGGCAATCGAATCTTTGCGGCAGTCAATCAACGAGTCGACGCGTCGATGCGGCTTTGCCACATGTGTTATACGTGCCACAGCGGAGGCAACTTTGAGGGTTGGGCCACTTCATAATTTTGGAGGTGTGAACACTTTTCCAGTGACATGTGCGCGACTTGCAGCGAACAGAATGAAATGCTAGCATCATTACGATCATCTGATGAGCTAAAAGGGGAGCAAAGAGAGAGAGAGAGAGAGAGAGAGAGAGAGAAAGAACATGCGACAGAAAGTCATAAATTTAAAAGCAATAAAACTTTCAAGACAAATAAATGCCAGGCAGTAGATGAAGCATTCGCTTCATACTCATTCTGTTTTGTCGAAGGCAATCACAACTGTAGACTCCAAATGAAGACCGAAGACTGCGGCCAGCGAGTGAGAAAATACAAAAACAAAAAGAAAACAAGCAACAGCAATAATAAAGGTCGCATAAATCTCAAGGCACGCAAAATATTTAAACAAAAAGAAGAGAGAGGAAAAAAGATGAAGTGAATGCAACTACGCAAAGCCTGCACTTGGACTTCGCTCCCCCCCCCCCCCCTCACTCTCTTCAAGCCCCTCACATTCCCAGCCCAATTCAGATTCTTCATTCTCCATTCTTCATTCCAATGCTGAACGCGTGCGTGCGGAGGCTTGCGGTCATACTTAAGCCCCTTCGCTCTTGCCGCTTGGCTCTGCCAACACATAACTTGCGTTGCCCCCCCCTTCCCCCTCTGCCATCTTCCCCTTTAAGCATTACTAAGGTTGTTTATCTTTCCGCTGTGGCAAGACCTTGAAATGCGCTCGCATATGACAGGGGCGTTAATTTATGTGAAGTTCCACAGTTCGTCCAAGGGGGAGGTCAGTGGAATGAGACAGAGAGCGAGAGCGAGAGCGAGAGCGGGAGAGATATAGGGAAGAGGGGAGCAGTGAGTGTAAGGCTTGTAATGATCCACAATACAAGATCTGTGTTGCATATTCGTCTTCGACGATGCATTCAGCCAAGTGATTGTTATCTTAAGATATCAATTTAATTCTCCCTTTGCCAGATCCATTCACAAACGCACTCGACTGTGAACACGATTGTTTCTTCAAAAATAAACACACATTTATTCAACTTTTATTGTCTTTCAATTGCAATACGATGAATTTTATTTTTAGCACCCAGTGGTATTTATCGATAATTTTTTCAGTTTTAATAATATACATATATATATTGTATCGCAAATTTGTTTCTCCTATTAGGCTCTGCAGCTTTGAATGTCTTCTAATTTATCGATAGTTTCTATAAATTGTTAATTATTTGATCTGCGAAGTGACTTCCTACTTTTAAATGCATACAATTTAGCAGTGTTGCATCAATTGATATTCTTTTAATATTCCAACAAACTAATACTTCTCTTTTATGTTATCGATAGTTACGATCATTTTTCTGTGACAATGTTATTTTGCTGTCTTCTATGTTGAATGCTTATTTCAATGCCTTTGAGATCAATAAGACTGTGAATATACACAAACTTCATATAATCGATTATTTCGATAAGTTTCAAATGTCTTCTTCATATATTACTACACTACATTTATATTGAATACGTCTGTTAGTTTACAAAATGACCAATAACAATCTGTGTTTACATGTTTACTGATATTTGGTGTTATCGATAATTTAGATAGCATTCTCAGTTTTTTATTTTGCAATGAAAATATTGGGTGCTTGAACTAAGATCTAATCTACATGCTTGAAGAGATCATAAAGAGTGTTATGACTCATTTCATGTTATCGACAATTTCGATAACATTCGCTGTTCCTTATTCTCCAATAAATATATTGTTTGATTGAACTCAGGTGAAACGCATACTCTATATAATAGTGTTACTATTTTGTTTATGTTATCGATAACATTCCCTTTCGATAACATTCCCAAATGCTGTTTTCATCTTGTATTGCTTGCCTGCTCTTAGGTCTTATCTTTCTTTTCTTTCAATTGACCAATAAATATCTCTGCATGCATTGTTATCGATAACTACGATGACTCCTAATCCAACAGATCGTTTAGAAACTGTGCTACGCTTCGTTTTCAACAGGTTCTTCTCGCTTTCTTCATATACAAATGCTGACAATTAGCTGTCTCCGAAGAATCAATGCAGCTGCATTCAAGCCTTCCCCTTCCTCCCCCACGCCACATCTAGAACGTGTGCTCCTCTCTCTCTCTCTCATCTATGACACTTTCGTTGGAACCAGTTCACAGTTGTTGCTCATCGTGTGCTTAATTGTTGTTGTTATGCTCAGTCTTAATGTTGTTGTTGTTGTTGTTGTTGTTGTTTATCTGGCAAACATAAAACAGAAAATGAAAAACCAAATAAACGCTAATTGGAAAAACATATTTTATATGAACTCTCGAGAGTCTGCTGCCTTTCCCCCCCTTTCTCACTCACTCTCCCTCTCTGTCTCTGTCTTTCACGATGTTGCATCTGGCAAAGAGATCGTGTGCAGCAGCGCCCCAAAAGCAGAAGACTAACGGCATGCGGCACGCACTTCCCACTCATAAAAACTGGAAACATTTTTCCGAAAAATGTAGAACTCCCCCTTCGTCTCCCACACTTCTCCCTCACCCTCTCTCTCCCTCCCTCTTTCTCAAAGCCAATAACAAGCAGACGTCGAGAATATAAAATCCACACATAAAAATGTTTTGGGTAACCCTTTGGTTTGTCTCGCTGGGTGTGGCCAGAGAGCGGCGCAGGGGCAGGGGCTGCAAAGTAGCTTCAGAGGGGGAAGAGCGAGGAGGGGGCCATAGGTCTTATGGGGGCCCCCGCTTATGTTGTCAAATGAAATGCCGTGTTGCCCATGATGATTATTTCTGACATTTGTGGCAAATGTGCGGCAACAAAATGTGTTGCTGCCCCTCCCCACAATTCCCGTACTATGATGCTGCAACCCCTTCCCCCATCGTTGCGCATCGTTTTATTTATAAACAATCAAAATTGTCGCGCGTTTTTCGAACGCCATTTAATTGTTTTATATATTTAAAATGTTGTTCATTAATCAAATGAAAATAAAAATCAATTTTAATTGCATTTCCTTGCTGACATTTGGAGCATGGAAGGAGACAGAGGGATACAAGGAGCAGTGTAGGGAGTGGAGGGAGGGGGGCACTTGCAAACAGAGACAGCAGTGGCAGCAGCAGTAATGCTGCTTGCGGCATGAAAACTTGTTCTGTTTCAAAAAAACTGGCTTGGCCAAAATACTGCAGAAGAAGAAGCAGCAACAGCAGCAACAGCAGCAACAGCAGGAGGAGGAGTTGGTGCTGGAGCTGGAGTTGGAGCTGGAACTGGAGAAGAAATAAAACCTGCTCCGAACTCGTTTGGTAGCATTTGGCCATGTTGTTGTTTTTTGAAGGCGGGGGGCGTCAACATGATTTGCACTACAAAACAAAATTTAAGGAGCAGCTCCGCCAAGCAATCCAGCATCAATCCAAGTTAGCCCCCCCCCTACCCCCCCACACCCCCCATTGCCCTCTCCCCCTTTTATCTACCTACTTCTCCGCCTTACTGTGCATGCCTTTTTTTCGCGCTGCATTTTTTGCGTAGGTTTCTGCTTTTTTTTTTTACATTGGCGAGTGCAGCGAACTGGTAGCCACCAGGCAGAGATTAATGGTGGTGCTGCGGTGGTGCAGTGGCACAAAACTGAGCAGAGACTTGCTTAGAAACAACTGCTTAGCCAAGTTAAGGCCAAGTCACATGGGGACAACAACGTTTCGTGTTTGTTGCCACTAAATCTTGGGCTTGAGCCGGGTCCAAAAAGACAAGACAATTGAGGCGCAGCCTGTGCAGCAGCACTGCAGTCAACTGAACACAGGCAGAGGCAGAGGAAGAGGCAGAGGCAGCTTAAGATGCCACAACGAGATGTTTGCTACAAATAGTAGCATAGAGAGAGAGAGAGAGAGAGGGAGAGAGAAAGAGAGAGAGAGCGAGTGAGATGGCGAGAAGGGAGCGTCCAAGATTGGCATCGCTAACAATGAAATGAAATTATGAATAGGGACAAAATGGCATGAAATAGTGCGGATGTTGTATAAATAATGAAAGCAAAAGTGGAATATCAAATGGAGAAGATGAAGATCTATCAAAAGAAGCTCGGAGACTACTGAGAAACTTGGAAGATAACTCAGACTTGAAATGAAAATGAAGATATAATAATAAAAGAAGTTGAGAAACTTGAAAGATCATTTAGACTTGGCCTGTAAGTTAAGAAATAATAATAATAGAATTGCCAGAAGAATTGAGAATGCAGAGCAAATGGAGAACTATTTATCAAGAAGAAGCTGAGAAACTTGAGAGCTTATTAAGACTTAAGTATTAATAATAGAATAGCAAGAAATATTTAGAAAGCATAATAAGAAGATGAAGATCTATCAATCAGAAGCTGAGAAACTACTGAGCAATTTAGGAGATAACTCAGACTAAAGTAATACTAATAGAATTGATTGAATGAATTTGATTAATCAAAGTAAATTAACATTTAAAAAAAAAATATAATTTAATAATTATGATACAAAATAAAATTATTGTAAATCCAAAGTAGTTCGTAGTCTTAATTCAATGTGGCAAGGAAATAAATAATAAAAAGTAGACAAGTCATAAGATATGCTTAACAGATCCGACTTATATAGCACTATAACTGTAACTACTATAACTCTAAAAAAAAAAACACAAATTCTTCAGCTGAAACTTTGCCTAGCGACTTAAGTCAACTTGCGCTGCCAGCCTGTCCAAGTCGGCGCGTTATAATTCAAAAAGATCCTGAGATCATTAGGATTAACTTCATACAATGCAACAGCCATTAGCATATTGAATATTGCAATATCATGGCAGAACTTTAGAGTATTTCAATTATTAATTAGCTGTTGAAATTCATATGGAATTTCGACCGCAAAATGTTGAAACCAATTCATATAATTCCTTTTTACACTTGTCATAATTTCATAATCATTTGCCAGCAAGAGAAGCAGGCACAGAGGATGAAAAGTAAAGAGTGAGAGAGAGAGAGAGAGAGAGAGAGAGACATTACCATGACTGTCAGTTTATATTTGCTTCCTTTTTCATCGAATGCGTGCTGAAAATATTTTTCAACATATTTTTCTTATTTTTCAGTTTTTTTCTCATGTTTTTTTTTTTTTAAACGCCGCAAGTTAATTTTTGGCGTTGAAATTTTGTTTGTTTGTTTGTGTTCGGTTGTCGCTTTTAATGAACGTGAAATTATTTTCATTTGTGAGCAAATGTTTCATTAGTCTCGCTGATGATAATGATGATGATGATGGAAGCTGACGATGATAAAGCGACACGCTGAGCGAAAGATACAAATGTATCTTTGTATCTATTGAAAGTGTGGCAAGCTGTTGGATCGCAATCGCCAATATGCTAGCTCATTGGCAGTCTCCTTCCACTGCCCTCTCTCTCTCTCTCTCTCTCCCTCTCTCTCTCTCTCTGCCATTCTCTTTCTCTATTATTAATTAATGTGCCACGCCCACGCAAGACAAGTTGCCTTCACATCGCATCGCATCGCATCGCATCGCCGCCCTTTGCTGCTGTGGTTTGATTAATGGAAAATTAGTTGCAATGTTAGAATATATATGTATGTAGATACAATTGGCAATTGGCAAGCTTTGCGGTTAGTATCTCAAAGCTGTTCTCTCTGTATGTGCATCTGTATCTGTATCTGTAGCTATATATCTTTGTATCTTTGTGTGTGTAGCTGCTGCAGCTTGCGGTTCATTTGAGGTGTCGCTGCGCTGCGCTTTGGCTTCGTTCGATGATTTTCGTAATTCAATTCAATATTTTTTTTTTTGTGCCATATCATAAATTTAATTTGAAATGAAAATCCTCAAGATATGCCACATTATCCCAAAAGCGCTTGCTGTTGTATCTTGCGGATACAAGCACACACACACACACACACACACACACACGCGCGCGCGCGCGGCACACTCCCGCATTTTGTTGGTACTTTGCTTTCTCGACCACAATAACGGATTACATTTGAAATTGTTTGGCATTGGCTGCCGTTCGTCTGGCCACAAGCACTGGCCTCTCTTCTCTTCTCCCCTCCCCTCCCCTCCCCTCCCCTCCCCTCCCCCTCCCCTCCCCTCCCTTCCTTCCCTGCTCTTTGCACATACCTCTGACTTTCTACTGTTCCCTTCTCCACCTCCCCTTCCTTCGGCCTGTCGATCCCCATCTATATATTATTCTGGTGTGTGTTATTTTTTTCTCTGCTTTTTTTTTCAATATTACACGATGACTTTGAATATTTGTGTTGCTTTTGTTGCTGCACATCATGGGTGGGATTTTGTGATTAGAGAGATACAAGCGGCAGATACACAACAACAACAACAACAATACACACTGACTGACTGACTCACTGACTGACTGAATGGGCTGCTGGCCGAAGCCAGAGAGCAAGTGTAACAAATATGTTGAGCATAGGGACTACGAAGATGCCAACTAAGGATACAGCTACAGCTGCAAGTACAACTAAGGGTACAGCTTTAGCTATAGATACAGCTACAGATACAGCCAACGATACAGCTACAGATACAGCCAAAGATACAGCTACAACTGCAGTTACGGATACACTTATTTTGATTGTTTGCGGACTAGAGAAGGCAGCCCAAAGTATCATTGAGTGTGTGCATGGAGGGGCAAATAGGAAGGTGTGTGTGTGTGTGTGTGTGTGTTGTGCGCCCATTTGCGGCGGATTTCATTTTTTTCGAGCTGGAAAGAGAAAACAACTGAAGTCGATGCCAGTCGACCAAAAGATGATGCCAACTTGAGCTGAGTTGAGCTCCAAAAATTAAAATCGATACTCGAAATTATTTCACATTGCAGCATTGCCGCAAAATAGCCAGAAATAAATGCGGTTCTCTGTCTCCCTCTCTCTGCCTCTCTCTCTTTCTCTCTTTCTCTAGCTAACGAAAAATGCCAAACAAAAGTACAAGGAATTTTCAGTTTTGAGTTCCCTTTCCCAAAATCGTTGGGCCTTATGGGGCAACAATTTGAAATTGGGATTTCAACGTAGTAAAGCAAGTTCTACACAGAAATTGGCTGAATTGTTGCTACATAGCGACTGTTTATGCATTTTGTATGCTCAGTCAAAAGCTATAGGCTGTATTTGAGGTTTGTGAACCGGTTCAGCAAACGGTTCAGCGTCATAACTCTGTAAGTAAGGCAGCTATAAAGCTGAAATTTGGCATAGTATTGCTTGAGTGTGAGATTTCTTAAAATAAGTAAAGAAAATGTTTGGAAAATTTATGGTTACATTTTTTTTGTTTATTTTGAAAACTGTGAAAACCACTAGAAAAGTGTTTTAGCGCTGAAGTCACATAATATTGACTGCCTTAAAGATATAACTATTTGTTGATATATAACAAAATGTAATTTATGGTTCATCATGTAAACGAACAGCTTATCGAACAATCGATTGTTGCAGTTATCGATGCAACAGAACAGCCGTAAAAAGAACTAAAAGCGAAAAGCGTAAAAATGGAAATAAGTCACAAGGTTGCCAACAATTTGACAACACTATTTAATGCTCTATATATTATTCTCTAATCCTTTTCACAAATTTAGGTTTACAGTTGCTCGAAACTAACAACAACAACAACAATAACAACAAGAACAACAACAACATAGTCAACACGCCATACAATTGTTGTTGCAAGTAGTTGTCGCTGGACTGGCAAATAAAATATGTGAAGGAACTTGCAAAACGACAGACAAAGACAAAGAGTGAGAGAGACAGTCAGAGAGTGTGCGAGAAGGACAGCAAGTGTTAGAAAGAGAGAGAGCCGTGCAGCAAGCTGAGTGTGTGATTGTGATTGTGATTGTATTTGTATTTGTGGCAGGTAAATGAATATTTGCATTCAATTAAAAGTGCTGTCGGCGGCAGCGATGCCACCACCCCGCCCAAGGGCAAGCCACGCCCCCAGCAGCCGAGTGGGCAACAGCAGCAGCAGCAGCAGCAGCAATAGCAGCATGGAGCATATGGAGAAGCATTGGGTTAAGCATTGAGAACTGATAACGCATAATTTGCAGCACTTGCAACAGGCAACCTGCCTCTGATTAATGAAATGCAAACGCGCAAACGTGGCCAATAATAATTAATAATAATTAATAATAATCATAAAATCCAGTGCAACATATAGCAAAAAAAAAAAGAATAAAAATACATAAATAAATAGTAGAAAGAATACAAGAAAAAAAAGAGAAGCAGCGCAAAAAAAAAAAAAAAAGAGTAAATAAATATTTAATGCGCATGCAAATAAATTAAAATTATTTAACATAAAATACATATGAAATCACATTAAACGCGTGTGAAGTGAACCACCGCAAACCACACACACACACACACACACATAGAAACAAACCAAAAAAAAAAAAAAACAAAAAACTCCCTTTCCCCCCGCCCCCACATACAACCTACGCGACATTTGCGTAGCTGAAACGCATCGAACCGAACCGAACCTGATACCAAAATGACTATGAAATCGATGAAGTACTCCGATTGTGATACCATTATGGATGGCTATAATCCGGTGCCGCCACCGTTGCCACGACGTGTGCCGCCAGTGCGTAATATCTATGCCGAGCCCTTTGCCCACGAGCCGAACCATTCCAGCAGGTAAATATTTTTGCGCACAATGCCTATCGATTGACGATAACAATTAACGATTAACCACTAAAGATTACATGCACTTCAAATGTTCACAATGGCAGCATTCATAATGCATTGTTATTAAGTGTGGCTTAAAGCCAGTGTATTTTAGCCATGGTCTGGCAACGCTGAATAGCTATTTAATTGGCCTGGCCACCCAAAAGTTGACCACAATTTTCACAGGCGCATATATGTATTTAATTATATATTTGTAGTTGAAGCATTTGTAAAACACTGTTGTTAAATAGTGTATGAAGGGAGTGTATTAGCAAAAGTATGGCAACCCTTACTGACAGTTTAAAAAGTTTGATCACCCTAAATAGACCACAATTTGTTAGAGCGTCTATATTGGTTTATTCATAATGTATAATTCGGTTAAGCTTAATGCCCGGACATTATAAACAGTCTGGCAACGCTGAACTACAGTATAATAAGCACGGTCACCCTAAGTTGTCCACAATTTGTTGAAACATTAATATTGAAATACTAAAATAATGTAATGTAATTAAGTTATGCGTAAAGCAGGTATATTATGAACCGTCTGGCAACGCTGTGCAATATTCTTAAAGTCTGGTCAGCTTAAATAATAAAAACTGATACATCTATAATATATATTACTCAAGTTAAGCCTAAAGCAAGTTGCACAGCAACAATCTGGCAACTCTGGATCTGCGGGGTAGACTAGTTTGCTAGGTCTGGTCACCCTAATTTGTCCGATAGCCAGAGTTTAACTTATGCACTACGCACTTCTGCAATTATGAATAGAAATATATAATATATAGCTGCAGTTAACTTTCACATGTACATGTTAAGCTTAACCTGCAGTTAAATTTGTGAAATTACTACTTGTACTTGTATCATCAACCCAACATCAACTTTCCCAATTCAGAAGTACTTTCAATTTGAGAATTCAAATGGATGTAGTATAATTTAAAGAGATATCGAACATTTATGTTAAAGTAAACTTTTAGATGTGGCAACATTTGTAACGCTGAAGAAAAAAATCGGTAACAACTTGTAAATCCCATTTGAAATTGCGTTTTCATTTGGACTTGAAGTGTGCGAAGTTGGCAATGCTGTTGTGTCTTGGATTACCAAGAAGAACAACGGGCACCACCACCCAAGTGGCAACTATATAACCACTCTGGAACCACCGCAGCACCACCGCAACGCTGCCATAGCACCTCAGCATATCCCAATCATTCGAGCATGCCATACAGATGCTGCTGAGTTGCCAAGTTGCATATTAAAAGAGAAATGTCCCATATAAAGCTCGCGAGTATCTTGTCGAGTGTACAATATGCATTTTGATACCGTAACGAGAACAGCAAGAGAAAGAGTCAGAAAGAGTGTGTAGGGAAGAAGGGCGGCGGTGGGGGGAGCGGGGGATGTGATGGGTAAAGTATCTGCATAAAGTATAAATGGATGTGAGACGCGAAGTTCGTGTGTCGCATATGGATATTGTGTATATCCTTTTCATAAAACGAGCTTCAACAATGCCAAATAGCCTCAGTCCGCAGTGGTGGCGACAAAAGGGGTTGGTGGGAAGGATGGTGGTGTTAGAGCAGGGGGTGATGCAGAAGGAGTGCTTGATAGAAGCAGCTCTCAGGCTCTGCTCATATCGCATATCAAAAACGAAACAGAGTGAGTAAAGCAATGGGGAAAGAGAAAAAGATAGAGGAAAGCAATGGGCAAGTGGTAACCAACAGCCAACTGGTTATAGGAGCTTATGCAGGGGGCGTAGCGTAGGTGGCTGGTGGGAGGGTGGCGGGGTGGCGTGGTGGTTGGGAGGTAGATTGTTTGGGAGGCGACGCTGTGTGGTAAAAATGCGGCGCAATATGTTTGCCTGTCAGTTTTCATGCATTTCATATCGAAAACCATTCGTACTTTTACTTGAGTGAGTTTTATGAGCAACGAGCCAAACAGCTGAGGCTGAGGCTGACGCTGAGGCTGTGGCTGAAGCTGAGGCACAGCCAGGCAGAGGCGGCGCCAGCAAGGGGGGCTAGCGGAGGGGGGCGAAGTGGGACTGGAACTGGTAACAATAACAACGACTGAGTGGATACATCTATGATGATGCTCCAGTGTATACATTGTGCACAGACAAATGGACAGATAGACAAACAGACAGGCAGACAGACAGATACCCTAGACAGTTGGACAGATGGACGGACGCTTCACTGGCCCCGTTTGTATGCATAGTTTTTAGGCATGACTCCAGAGCGGGGGGTTGCACTGCAAACTGGGTTAGAATCTAGCATTTTTCTGCTTTGCTTATTGTTGTTGCCTTAAGGAAAGAGAGGGGGAGAGAGACGACAGAGAGAGAGAGAGAGAGAGAGAGAAAAATGAGATGGAAAAAAGATGGAATTTGTTGCTTGTTATATTAAATGAAAACTCCAATTACTTTTTATTGGACTATTTCAATGATATGAAGTTGAAGCACCAACAGCACCCGCCACCTCCTCCACCCTGGTCATATTCCTGCTACACTATAGCGACCTCGAGTGCAACATAAAGTACAGCATGTTGTAGCATGTAGCATGTAGCATGTGGCATGTGGGGCAGGCAGCCTTTGGGGCAACATTAGATTAGGTAAGCAACCAGCTTAAGTTGTGTATCGATGCGTTTTGGCCAGCAATTTGCATAGAGGTAGAGTCAAGCGGGTCTGTATGGGGGTGGGCCCAACAATGACTAAGCATAAATGCAGAATATATTACCGTAAATATAAGCTGTGTATGTGTGTGTGTGGTGTGTGTGTGTGTGTGTGTGTGTGTGTGTGTGTGTGTGTGTGTGTGATGTGTGTGGTGTGTGTTTGTTTCTCTATCTTGAAATCTTGTGCAAATATGTAGTTGTGTGGCTAGTTACAATTATCTCGAGCTTACAACAAACTGCATAAGTTGGGGTACATCAAAATACCCTGTAAACGTGCGAGGAACAAGTAACGTGCATATTAGTTAGGCACACAACTTAGGTGTGCAACAGATGCACTAGGCTTCACACACAAGCTTCAGTCCAAAGAGTCAACTAAACGAATGCAGTTCCATGACGAATACAGGGTATCAGTCGAATGCAGTAACACAGACTTTAATAGGGTACATGGAATATATTAATAAAGAGATTAAGTATGGAATTGAAATGGTTAGGTATTCATATACCAGTGAAAGCAAAGGTTTCTTAATATTTTTGCATAGATACACAAAGATACCCTGTACATTTAAAAATAGGGTATGTGCGCATACTTAAAGTTAAGAAATGTTATACACTGACTCTTTACATGACCCCCCCACAGCTTGTTATGCAAAAAAAAAACTTTGTATAAGCGCACGGAATACCCTGTAAATTGCTTATAAGGAACGATTTCTAAATGGCCTGATGAGCTGAAACTACAAAAATATTTGTTTTAGAGCGATTTATAGAACAGACGATGCTAAGATTTAAAACAAACTTTGCATAAGGCAACTAAATACCCTGTAAATTACTTAAAGAGAGCAAATGAAATGAGATTCGTTTTGTTTCGCATATTTATTATAAATATGTGTTTAAGCATAAATGTAATTTACTTGTACAGGGTAGCTCACAGTCGAGTAGGCCGAGTGCAATAACTAATTAAGCATTTAATGGCTGTCAGGGATTATAAGCTTCTTATTAAGATTTATTTAACATAAGAACAATTGAAATGTTATCGTTTAATTGCATTGACGACGAATTCAAATAATTAAAACAATTAATTAGTGTCTTAATTAATTTAGTATATGACTTATGACCTGCTTAAGCCGAGTAACTATTGTTTAAAGATTTATGTGCAAATTGTTGATGAACTTTGTTATTTTATATTAATATTTGTTTTCTTGTTTTCTTCTTCTCTTTAGGTAAGTTTCTTGAAATGTTGCCGAGAGTTGTGTAAAGTTAACGAAAGTCTGGTAAGATATAAGAGTTTAACTCGATTCCCTATTGTATATACCCAACCCTACCCCACCCCACCCCACCCCACAACACACTGTACCCTTTAAATGTTAACAATTTAAAAAAAAGAAATAAAAAAACATGAAAAAAATGAAACTGAATTTAAGAGTCCGTCGAGAGTTTTTGGTTTGCGTTCGTTGTGGAAAAGTTTCAACGGTGCCAACTTGCAACTGGCAACTGGCAACTGGCAACTGGCAACTGGCAACTGGCAACTTGCAACTGCCACAGCCAGAAATGTTGTATATGAACCAAACATTTAATAATTCAAGTAGCCCAGAGGCGGCGTGGGCGCAGAGGGATGGAGTGGGTGTGTGTGTGTGTGTGGGAGGGAAGGCATACAGTGAACGCCCCTAATGACCTACTTCACTTACACTAACAACAACAATAACGAGACGAACAACAACAACGTAATATACATAAGTAATTTCTGACTGTGAAGTGGTCGTGGTGGGGAGGGGGGTTACTTACCCCTACCTACCCCTACTTTTTCTCCCTACACCCCCTTTCAGGTGAACAGCAGCTGCTGAGCAGCAAACTTGTGTTTGGCTCCAGTTTTGATTCAGAGTCGTCTGGTTCAGGTTCGAGGTTTGAGTTTGGGGTTTTTGGGTTTTACTTGCAAGAAGTTCCGAGTTCTGTTTGGTATAGCTTTGGCTTCCGGCTTCCTGTTGCTGCAACAACAACAACAACAACAGCAAGAACGACAAAACTTGAGCTGCATTTGCCACAGCAAAAACTACAACAACAAATTTGAAGAAGAAGTAGAAGAAAAAAAAATGGAAAAAAATAAGAAAAATAACAAAATAAAAAATGAATAATAAAAAATAAAAAATTCTATTGCAAAATATGCGAAATATGTTAGAAGCCAGCCGAGCTGGCTGTGGCAAGCGGAGAAAGGTGGGGATAGGTACGGAATGGGGTGGAGGGGCAGGTTGGAGGGTGCGGCGAACTGGCAACAAAGTTGTGCAGCAGTGAAATTTGCATGCAACATGAAGGAATGTGCCTTGCCGCCTTGCCACCTTGCCACATTGCCTTGCATTGCATCGTGCCCCACTTTGGTGCGCAATTTTCCCACTGACAAATTTTCCGGCGTACGCCTTTTCCTAACCATCCGGACATGTGCATGACCTCTTGACCTAGTCGCACTGCCTCAGGCAACTCAAAATGCGCAGAAAAGTAACCTCCCCTCCCCCCTCCCTGTCGCTGTCCTTCGCCCCCCCCCTCCACTCTCTTAAACTTTTCCCCATACGCCAACTAAGTTGTTTACCCACACGCCCCCTGGCGGCAACAAACTGCACGTACATGTACAGTTATGAGACTGTTCCCACTCCTGCTGCTCCTGCCGCTGCTCCTGCTACTCGCAGTGCCCTCCACTTGCCCCAATCAATATGACAACCCTAGGAAGTGCGTCCAAATGTAGGCAACAGTCAAGTCAATGCTCAGCCTTGCACCACCGTGCACCACACACCGTCTAGCACCACCAACAAGCACAAGAAGAGGAGCTGAAGTAGCAGCATTATTATGATTGAAATGCTGAGCTTGATATGATTACATATATACGGTGGCGAGGGAGAGAGTAGAGAAAAGAATGTCAGAGAGAGAGAGAGAGAGAGGGGGGGGGGGTGGAAGGAGAAAGCACAACATTTGTTTCGGACAGTTGGCAACTAATTTGTTTGTGAACTACAACGGCAACTGGACGAATGGTCAGCACAAAGGTCAACAAATTGAATAAAAATTACAGCAACACAATAGGCCAACTGACAGAGAGAGAGAGAGAGAGACAGTGGCAGAGGCAGAGGGAGAGAGAGAGAAGTGTAAATGTGTGAGAAGAAAAAAAAAATAAAATGGATTGTAAGCAAAAGGAAATGAGATGAAAGATGAGAATAGGAAATGAACGTCTAAATGAAACTCACGATGATATAGAAGAGAACAAAATAAGGAAATGGAGAGCAGAAGAAATATGAATATATATAAAAGAAAATATATAAGTATAGAAGTAGATGATAAAGAAGAAGAAAAAGTACAGAAAAATATTACAAGTCAAAACATTTAAGAGAAAATGAAATCAAATATGAGTAAGAAAATAAAAGACAATATCAAGTGGAAGAACAAATTAAAAGGATATTATAAAAGATATAATAAAATAAGAGAAATAGAAACAACAAGAAGGATAACACAATAGAAAATCCAAGAGAAAAGACAATAGACGAGCAAACAAAATAGGAGAGAAGCAAAGAGAACATAAAATAATATTAAAAGAATGATATCGCTTCAATAATGATAATAACGATAATGACAAGCTGATAATAATTTAATAACGTATGCTAATTAATTAATACCTTATGCTTAAAAGCAACTAACCCTGATGACCAGAGATATGTGGAATCTCTCTCAAACTAATATCAACAGCAGAGCTGATAGAATGAGCTATTAATTTTACATTTTGAATATCTGCTAAGAATCCAAAGATAAGCAAATGCATTTAGTATAGATAATTGCTTTTTATTGTTATTTAAACACAAAATCTAAAATTGTATTTAGAACTATGGCTTGCGGCATTCCACTGCAAACAAGTAATACTGTAGAAATAGTACGATATTCACTTGCTTGAACAGCTTGTGGACCTTGAATGAAGCGTTACTTTCTTTATACTAATTGTGGGATGCAATTGTTATCAACTAGACTGTCATTTGCATTGATTTGTTAAGAACTGTGGAACTGCCTGGATTATTGGATTGAGTCGCCTCAGTCGATCGGTGCAACTTGAGTTTCTTCACTTGCAGCAACTCACGCAGATTTTGCATCTCTTGGGTTAGCTTCAGGCGTCGCTGTTCTAGATCCTGCAACTTCTGATGCTCTGCCTCGAGTGTCACAAAGAGTTGACTGAAGACATTTGTACTTGGACGTTGTGCCCGACTGCTGATTGCCTCCATGTCACACATTATCGATGATCCACCCAAATGCTCAGCTAAGCCACAGTTCTAATTTCAACAAATAAAGGTTTAGTTTTTAAATTTTGTATTTGATTTTGCTTTGTTCCAAATGTTTATCAAGGCCTGCTCTGTTTTGGGCTGAAAGATTAGAAAGTTAAGCATTTCAATTTATAATTATAAAATATTATAATTACCTCTTCAATCATTATGAAATGAAAATGCGAGCCAATCAAAGCTTTAAGATGAGTCCATATATCTATTCAGCTGTCCTTCAATGCAGCTCTTAGCTTGATTCTAGCTTTGCTTTTGTACACATCAATCAAACAAGAAATCAAGTCAATCAGTCGCTTTTGTTGTCTTACTTTGACCTCTAGAATCACATCTTGTAGTCGTTATGCAATCATTTCATATTGAAGTTTCATTTCCAACTCCAGCTTCGTCTTCTGCTTCATCAATCACGCCTGGTCGGAGCTCAATCAAAGCTAGTTTTGATCTTCTTTGATATCTTCTATTGAAGTCTATCACAGTTCGTAGTCTTGCTTCAATCATTTCTTATTGAAGTTTCAATTGCACCTCTAGCTTTGTCTTCTGCTTCATCAATCACGCCTGGTCGGAGCTCAATCAACACTAGTCTTGAGCATCTCGAATACTTTCACTTTAAGTCAATCACAACTCTAGGGCTATCTTTTGATTAAGAGCTTCTCTGATCTTTAGCTATTCAATCAAAGTATTCATCTGCTTTTTTATTCATCAATCACACCTTGTCTGAGTTCTTAATCTTCTCATATAACTTTAGACATACAAACTTCTCATATATTCGACTCAAACTAAGCCTTTTTACACTTCTATCAAGCCTTACTCTGACTGTAGCTTTGGCTTGTACATCAACATCAATCAAGCAGTCTATTTCCATAGATCTTTTTAGTCTTTTCTGATTACTTTTCGAATTTTTCTATCTCTAACTTCGCAGATAACTTTAGTCCTACAATCAATTCAATGCTAGGGTTGCCAACTCATTTGCCATGCGCTTGAGAACGCTTTGTTCAGCCAACAGTTGACATCAATCTAACCTCCTACCATAGTGAATCCGAGCTTATGACCTTTTGGGTTGATAAAGAGCTTTTAGCAAAGCCATTCAAGCCTGGCAACCGCAACAGCAACAACAGCAGCAATAGCAACAGCAGCTTAACCCACATTCAACTCACAGAGTCTTACGTTAAGCGGCCTGTTAATGACGCAATTTCCGTGCACTGACCACTGTGCGACCTTTGGGGTCAGCTCACTCTCTCACTCTCTTTACCCCAAATGAAGAAGCAGAAGCAAAAGCAGATGCAGAGGAAGAAGAGCACACAATACAATACAGAACTTCCCCCCTCCCTAGTTGGCTAATTAGCTTAGCGCAGTTAAATCGTTTGCTTATTGAACTAAACGACGCGCATTTCTATGGCATCGATAGATCAGAGTCCACTCCACTAAGGAGAACAGGACGGGGTAAGGAACAGGTAAGGGGCAGAAAGTGTATATGCTGATAGTCAAATGTCTGGTCAGGTAGTATAGCCAGGGGCTGTTGGCTGCAGGTTTTAAGGGTGTGGCATCAACTTACTTTAGTTACCTTCATTCTTAGTTTCCGTTTTCCGTTGCGCACACACAAATTTTGTGCTGTGTTTGCCAAAAATGTCAGACAATAAATAAAATGGAGTAAGAAAAGAAAACAGGGTAAATTGGGAGAAAGGAATTGTTAGATTGCTGAATTGCTGTGTCCAAAACATGCCACAAGAACAGCACAACAAACATGTGGAGACGACAGCGACAGCGACAACAATAACAACACACACACAAACACACATAGAAATTCTTATACAATTCCAGGCCATTACACTGAGAAATGTGCCACAATTTGAATAACATTTAAAATATAAAATTGAGCATCAATTCGGTAAAGGGCATGCCAAGACAATAGCAGGGTGATAGAGAGAAGGGGGGGGAGTTTATCTTTTGGACGGAAGTGGTTGTTAGACCCAGACTAGACCCCAAAAACCCAACCCAACTCATTGCCCCAGCGCGCGCCTACACATGTTGTGTTTTGTGTGTATAAATCTTAAGGCTTTTCTTTCGTCTTGTCTTTAACATTTTTCCCTCTCGTTTTATTTATATTCCTCTTCTATATATTTTTGTTGTTGTTGTTGTTGTTGACTAAATTGCGTAAATTATTGGCATATGTTGTCTTCGCAGCGCGCCAAGAGCCGAGGCAATGAAACATTTTAACCCTTTTTTTCCTTTGGCAACGTCGAGAATGTCGCTGAAATTGACAGTCGCACATTGTTGGGGCGCGTCTTGTGAGCAGCGAGTGAAAGAGAGGCTAGAGAGGGTAGAGCGCGTGTGAGTGAGAGAGAGAGAGAGAGAGAGAGAGAGAGAGAGGAGGAACTGATACTTTGGCATGGCATTTCATTCCAATTTTGAAGCTCTTCCTCCCCGTTCCTGCTGGCGTTGTTCTCCCGACCTGCCTCTGGCTGCCAGTCGCCTGTCAGTTTTGCTTGCTCCTTTATTTTTATTTTCTACATTTTCTTTTTCTTTTTTTTTTTGTTCTTTTCAGAGCTCTTTCTTTTCGCTTCTTCTGCTACTGCTTCTTCCTATTTTTTGTTGTTTCTTTTTATCATTTATACCCATTCTTTGGCTTTTTATGTGCGCTATTTCGCGAAGTAGAACAATAGCCGAGCGCGTAGAGACTATTGCGCCTTGGTTGCCTTGGCCGCCGTAGGAGCTGCTCCTAGTACTCCATTCATTCATGCCAACTTCTCCATCTCCATCTCTTTCTCCTTCTCCTTCTCCTTTTCCATCTACTGCTACTACTTGTCCTTTGCCTCCTTCTTCATCTTGCACAGTTTGGTGAGCTTTTGTTACAACTAAAACGACGCGACGATGGTCGCCTCCGCACTATACTCGTACTTCATCTGCTGTTACTTTTTTAGATACCACCACCCCTACCCCGTACGCTACCCCTCCCCCGTGCTGAGCAGCCCTTTTTCAACTGGTCTGCGACAGCAAGTTTATTGTCTTGCCAAAGAAATAGACTTTTAATATACTAGAAACCTCTCGCACTGCAAACAATACATGAACTATTACACATACACAGAGCGTGTGTGTGTGTGTGTGTGTGTGTGTGAGTGTGTGTGTGTGTGTGTGTCTAGGGGTGTAAAGTGTAGTTCTCTCTGTGTGTGTTTGTGTGTGGAAATATTAGGCGCTTTTGCCAGTTCATTGACTTGCCACAACAATAGTTTGAAGTTTGTCTGCCAAAATATGAGGCGAATCCTCTTCTTTTTTCTTTGTAACCCCTTTTCAACTATAACATTTCGTGGGCGTTCACGGGGCAAAGGAACATGAAACCCAGGAACAGAGTAGGGCAGAGCAGAGCAGAGAAAAAGGTGCAAAGGAGTTGAAATGAATGAACTGTAGATAAAAGACAGCCGACTACTTGAGCAAATCGGAGAAAGACGATGAGAGGGAAGAAGGAAAGCAGCAGAAGGAGAATTAAAGTGAAAAAAGTATAGATCGTATAAGAGCAGGGGAAGAGCGAGAGAGACAGAGAGAGAGAGAGAGAGAAGAGAGTTAGGGAAGTTAGCTTAGGAAGGAAAAGGAAGTCGCATTTACTTCCAAGGAACTTAGATGATCACAGCTCATTTCTGAAGTCATAAAAAGCTGCTTAATTGTAAGAAGAAGTAGATATAAGCTATCAGATGCATAGATTTCATTCAAAGCTCAAAACTAAAAGCTTCTGTTAAAGCTACTGAAACGCTCAATAGCTATAAGAAGACTGAACGATCGATAAAACCAAATAGAAAACTGTGAAATAATTGTCAAAGCTTAATGATGTTTTGCTTAAAGTAAAACAAATGAAAAGAGAAAGGATAAAGAGAGAAAGATACAAATACAGAGTAACATAATAAATGATTTATTTATTCAAATAATAAGCCTAGCTCAAAGCTAAGCAAATAGCTCTTGCTAAAGTTATAATTCAAAATAAACTAAATCTATAAATATAATATATTTAGAGTTGGAGAAACAACAGATGAAATGAACTTTTTAATAAATTAATATATTTCTATCTAAAAGCTTTAATTATTATTAAACAAAATACTGAAAGAGATAACAAGAAAACACATTAGAAATATGTTAAGTGCATTGAGAAAGGCACTCACTACTCTCATCGAGTTATAGCTGTGCTTATTGGCATGCAAAGCTGTCAAAAGCACATTAATTATATTCAAAGTATTTACATAATAAGGCTCAAGGAAATCTGCTCAGCTGGAAACTCTGGTAAAATGCCTGAAGTAAGTTCATTCATTGTCAGTGCCATGAGTCGAGTCCATTTTGAGTATTCAATTTACTTGTTAGTTTTTGGCGGTGGCAGCAAAAACATTTTCCCCTGCGGGCAGTCAAACAACAGAAGAAACTTACATGACATTTGAAGTACATGCCACATGCCACATGCCACCGCACTGAGGCAACTTGTAAGTATGCCAGCTAATTGGACAACATGTTGTCAAGGGCGGCGAGCCAAAATGTAAAAGTAAAACGGGAAAATCGCCTCAAGCCATCAAATACAAAAACCCAAATCCAAAAAACCAAAAATCCAAAAGAAAAAAAAAAGAAGCAAAATAAAACAAAATAAAAAGTAAAGAAAATGAAAAGAGAAAAGAGAAAAATAAAAGTAAAACCGAAAACATGAGAACATGCGAAACATAAGACACACGGCTAATCAGGCACACGCCACGGCTAATGCTCTGGCTAAAGAGGACAGAGACAAGGCTGAGACTGCGGAGACTGAGACTAAGGATGAGAGAACTCAAAATCGCAGTCGGTGCAAGGAGTAAGAAGAGACGAGACACAGAGTCCAAGTGCAAGTCAGAGACAAAAGTCAAAAGGCACATCAATGCGGAATATCTGGCTTCAGTTTCAGCTTCACTCTCTTCTGCTGCTTATTGCCGCTCCCCACTCCATGCACCCCACCTGCTGCTGTTGCGTTGCTGCAACTTCTTCGGCTTCGGCTGTTAACATATTTTTTGGTTTCTGTTCTCCTCCTCCCTCTCTCTGTCTCTCTCTTTCTCTTTCTGAACTTTGGGCGCACTTTTGTATTTTTTCAAACATCTTTTTAGAACTTTTGCTCACTCTACCTCTGCATATGTGTGTACATGTCTGTTATGCGTGTGTGTGTGTGTGTGTGTGTATGTATGTGTGTGTGCCATGATGCTGCACAAAAAACTTCCGACAACAATTCTGCAAACGCAAGCAGGAAAACATAAATCTGGCTAAAGCTAAAACGCAAACTTTTAGTTGAAAAAAAAAAAAAAGAAAATACTTTTTCTTCATTTTTCTCCATTTATTTTATTTTTGTTTGAGTGCGCGCAAGTGATAGAGGAATCTGCAATGCTCTCTGCCAGATTGTGGAGCAAGCAAAGCGATAGAGAGAGAGAGAGAGAGAGAGAGAGCAATCTAACAACCAAGAACAGTTGATCTCAGGTCGAGCAGAGTGCAAATTCAGCGCATTCAAAGGCAACCCAGGCCAGCACTTCCGAGATTAGTTGTTACCAGATCAATGGAGAGTTCTGTTAACACTTTCTTCAACTCTCTCTCATTGCAAGATGCCCGCACTTCTCTCTCTTCTTCTTCTTTTGTTCTTAGAACTTCTACACACTGTATTATCTATATTTCTATCTATCTATATTTCTTGTTTGGACTCTCGTTCTTCAATCGCAAGCACTCTCTTAGTGCTCTCTTAACTTCTCTGCAATATCTCAACTACGATGATAGCTAAAGATCTTTGATTTCTTGCCCTCTCTCTCTCCCTCTACAGACTCTGTCTTCTCTCCACTATTCCTCTTCTTGTCTCCACACTCTGTCTTCTTCTCTCCGCTGTTCCTCTTCTTCTCTCCACTCTCACTCTTCTCTCCACTCTTCCTCTTTTCGTCTCCACACTCTGTCTTCTCTCCACTGTTCTTCTTCTTCTCTCCACTCTCCCTCTTCTTCTCTCCACTCTTCCTCTTTTCCTCTCCACTCATCCTCTTCTTCTCTCCGCTCTTCCTCTTCTTCTCTCCACTCTCCCTCTGTCTTCTCTCCACTCTTCCTCTTCTTCTCTCCACTCTTCCTCTTTTCCTCTCCACTCTTCCTCTTCTTCTCTCCACTCTCCCTCTTCTTCTCTCCACTCTTCCTCTATTCCTCTCCACACTCTGTCTTCTCTCCACTGTTCCTCTTCTTCTCTCCACTCTCCCTCTTCTTCTCTCCACTCTTCCTCTTCTTCTCTCCACAGTCCCTCTCTTTAATATATAATTCGCCAGCAATCTTCACCCATTTATCTTGTTCTTCAGCTATCTTAACCCATTTAACACTTTCTCAAGTTTGTAGACAGACTATCGCTTTTATTACTGCACTCCAGATCTCTCTCTCTCCCTCTTCAAGTCCAACTCTCTCTCTTTCATGCTCGCTCTCGCTCTTTCTCTTGCCCAGCTCAACTCTACTATTTTTTTGTTGGCCAAAATGCTGACCATCTGCTGGCAATCTTAACCGTTCGCCTTGACTGAAGTTCAATTGAGCTGCGACTGTTTCTGTTACGCCTCGCTTCCTTTCCCCGCCCGCCTCTTCCTCGTGCTCCCCTGCATCATACTTCCTTCCCCCTACGCCTTCTTCTTTAACTTGTTGTTTTGTTTTATACATTTTTTCTTCTTTTTTTTGTAGTTTTTGCTGTTGCTTTTTGTTAAGCAAATGTCCACATTTTGACCATTTGAAATCCAAACAGGCAACTTTTATGCCACTGACGTGCGTTGCCAGTGTCTGCACGTATGTTACTCTAACTGTATGTGTGTGAGTGTTGCTGTGTGTGTGTGTGTGTGTGTGTGTGTGGACAACAGACTTTGGCTACCATTTCGAGCTTGAGCTTGAAATTTTGCAACATGCCTTCGACATCTCATGGGTATTTTTACGACTATCACTGGTCGGTCACTCTGTCCGAAAACCCGTCCAACCGTTGAGCCCCCATTCCCTTCTCCTTCCCCCTAGCCCTTCCCCTTCCCCATACCCTTCATCTTTATGCCATTCCCTTAACTTGAACCATTTGCTGTTTGTCCACTAACCACAGACAGCAGACGACCAGACGGTTCCAGCTATGTTGCAATATTGCCTCCTGGATCCCGAGTCCCTCTCACTCTTCCCCTTCCGCCTGCCCCTTGACCCTATTGCTAGCACCTTATGCCTGCGCTGCACAGTGGTTTGTAATTGAAGCGAATTAATTCGCATTTTTCATATACAAATTAAAATACTTTTTATAAATCTTTAAATTCTTTAAATAATTGCAACTTTTTTAAAGCAAAATCTTTTAAAATATGTAATTTAAATAATCAATTTATTAATTCAAAATATAATATAATAATTTATAATAATTCAATACAATTTTTTGTTTTTCAAAATTTCCGCATTTAATTTACTGAAAATATATAAAAGAAAACATTCAAAAACTAACTTTATTATAAAAAAAAAAAAATTATTGCATTCATTACGAATTAAATTTTAAATTTACATAGAAATAGAAAATTAAAAACAGCAAAAAAATAAAAAGAAAAATAATTCTTAAAAATATTTGAAAAATCTTTTAAAATTAGTTGTTGTAGATTTTGCACCACTGTGCACGCTGAGGAGTTTAAAGCGTTGCTTGTGGTGGCCCGAAAAAGTAGTTGGTCTCTGGCTGGTGCTTAAAATGGATTTGGTTAGCAAAAGGCAACAATAACATATAAGAAGCAAACTGAAACAGTGACAGCTAGAGAATCGAGTAGGGCCTGTGGTGGAAGGGGTAGGGGGGGGAAATAAGAGAAAGAGAGAAACTTGAAGAGAAACTGAAAGATAAACCCAGCAGCTAAGTAACAAGATGATGGCGCACGTGATGCGCTTTTCCTTAACCAAAAGCAGAAGCTGCTGCACTTGATGGCCCTCCAGCTAGTCGAGCAAGGGAGAGAGCGATACAGAGAAGGAGAGAGCGGGAGAGGGAGAGAGCTACTCTTGTGATTTGCCGCCAATTAGCAGCTAAGTGGATTTGTTTACCAAAAGCCATTTCCATTTGCATTCCGGGCTGCGAATTTGGCAACGGTCGTTGCTAGCTAGATGGGCGTCGAAATGTCCATGAAGGTTACGTGCCAAGTCAAAAACTCTACCAATATTTATATCGATAAACAAAATATCTATAAGCTATTGAGCATAAAAGGGAGGAGTAGCAATGGTAAGATGGCAAGATGGCGAGATGGCTAGATGGTGAGATGGCTAGATGCAATGTGGAGTGGACTATAGAGCGTTATCTGGTTGTTTTGGCCTGGCAGACAGACGAGGCTTACGGGCCTAATCTACGTGGCATGCGTGTACGTGCGAGGCCAGAAACAACCAACATTGCGGGAGGGCAATGTTGAGCAGCTTTGGTATGGGCTGGACTAGGCTGGGGATGGGCTGGTGTGGGATGTGCTGCTCTCTTGTCGTCTACGTGGCCAGGCGAACGAGACAAGTTAAATCGTTGCGTTATTGATGGCAAATGTACGTGATAGGCTCACAACTTGAGCTTCCAATGATGATGATGATGATGATGACGATGATGATGATGATCATCAGCATCCACAACAACGGCATCATCATCATCATTATCAATGGGTATCGTATTCGTATACACTCCCGTTCCGCTTTTGGTAATGCTAATAATGGCCCTGGCGCTCAACTTCGACGACAACAGCTTTCAACAACAATCGAGCCCACCTGTGCACCAAGTCCAACGGACTAAAGAAATTTAAGCGCATTACAAACTTTTCTTTCCTTCTCTCCCACTCGCGCTCTCCCTCTCTCTCTCTCTCTCTCTCTCTCTCTCGTCTCTCTCTCTCTGTCTCTCTCTCTCTTTTCATCGGTCCTTCTATCTCTACGTCTTTGGCGCCTTCTCGCTGACGCGTTGCCATTGTTTGTGAAAAGTTTAGCCAAGGCTTTGGGTAAGCGAAACGCTTTCAAGTTGTCAAACAAAGCGCCTGCCAATGTCTATACCTCTCTCACTCACTCTCACTCCCTCTCTCTCTCTCTCTCTCTCTCTCTGTCTCTCTCTCTCTCTCTTTGTCGCTCTTCCTCATCCCACTCTTGCGCCTTATATAGCTGTTATATATCTGCATCTATATGACAGTATGCCTGACTGTACTTAGCTTAAAGTCAAAGCGATGAGTAAACAGTTTAGATAAAAATAGTGTCATGCCTTGCGGAAAGGGGGGGAAGATGGGCAGAGGGAACAACAAGGCACAGGGCGAGAGAAAGAGTAAGGGGTAGCAGGAGGGGCAACTGTTTAAGGCACATAATGCGATTGTTTTCTTTAAGCTTAAAGATTGACCTTAGCTAACCGAATCAACAGCTTTTGGGCTTAGAGCCATCAGTGTGGAAAGAGCAGCAAGTCTTTTCTCTTCTCTTGTATCTCTCTTGCTATATTCTCTGTTGTTCTCTTCTTTGTCATCTCTATATGTTGCTGAGAGCTTGATCTCTATTGATTCTAAGTTAACTTGTCGCTCGCTTTTTTCTCTCTCTAGAACTTGGATTATAATTAAATTCGTTTAACCTCTTTATCTCTTACTCTCTCTCTATCAATCTCTCTCTCTCTCTCTCTCTCGCTTTGCCTCCTTTGCTCTTTACGAACTGATTCATTGACACTTCATCAGCAATAGTTTAATTAGGTTTCACTTGAGCGACTCATATATCATTTGATGTGTATTTTGCCAATATAAAAATTATTCTCCAACTCTTTTTGAGAAATGAAAAAAGAATGAGACAAACATAGAGAGAGGGTGAGAGAGGGGGAACTAACATCATAAAATGCGAAATAGCACAAAAACAAAGTTCAACTCGTGCAATATTCGCATTGAAGTGGCACTTGAGTGGGAATTGCCCCACATAAAAGATGAAGACAGAAGTAAGGCAGCGTGGGTTGAGAAGGAGGCGGAGGGGTAGGCGTTGCGTTGCCACCCCCCCCCCTCAACCACATTGAGAGCAATATAGAGCGAGCCACACAAAACACGCGACTGCAACTGACAATTAAACATTTAATTAAAAATCAATTAAAAACGTATTTTTGCACTTTGGTGTGAGCACAAAATGGAAAATACATAACTTCTAGCACCCTCCTACTAGCCGCCAATTCAACCAACTATACACCTATTTAGACGGACAAACAGAGAGAGAGAGAGAGAGAGAAAAATGAGAGTGAGAGAGAAAGAGTGAGAGAAATACAGATATAGATATAGATATAGATACATATTTATCTCTTTGTACGCATAGCTCGCACACAAAAGGAACTCAATTTCACTTTTTGCAATATTTGTTGATATTATATTTTTTTTTTTTGATATACCCTACAGAGTGGGTATATGCAATCTGCTGCAGGTGTATGTTAGAAGAAAGTATAATTGATTTAAAGCATCGTAAAGAACTTTGAAATGTTGTTCATTGTAAGTATCTTGCGGTACTTTAATATGTAGTTTGGTTCTTCCTTAGTAAAGAAAATATAATTGCATTTCATCAAAAGTTCTTTGCAAACACAATTAGAGAGTTATGGGTTTGAATCTTTTTATACAATTACATTATTATATTAACTATATGTCCTACATATTTCATAAAGATCAAATTATAAGTAGTTATGATATCTAGGGTGTAAATAAGTATAAAGTATCAATTTATACGGAATAATAGATATGAATCAGTTGCATAGCTCTATCCATATATCCATTTCAAGTTCTAGCTAGAGAATTATTATTTTTTCATAGAAAAGTTATTAATACAGGCCATTTTACAGGGTATGGGATAGTCTAGCATGCTTTATATTTGAATGCCTTTTTTATTGGAATTAAAAGAGTATAATTTAATTAACGTGTCGTGCTTTATGCGCGTGAACAGATGCAGCTAAAGCTGTAGATATAGAAACAGATACAGATACAGATACAGATGCAGTCATAAATTGCATAGATGGATAGCACGAATAGATGGATGAATGGTTTGGTGGGATGGCTAAATGGATGGATGGATGGATGGATGGATGGATGGATGGATGGATGAATGGCTGTATGTGTGGAAGCAGCTGCAAATGAACTGCAATCAAATATGCGGCGAGTGTCAATGAGTTATGATGCTTTATGCACACAGATACTAAATGATTATTATGTCCGGCTGTTTAATTGGCCAGCTCTCTCTCTCGCTCTCGCTCTCTTTCTCTCTCTGTCTGTCTGTGAAGAGTGTGAATCAAATTGAATGAAAGTGACGAGCACATTTATTGATTTTCCACACACACACACACACGATTCAACGAAACCCTTTGAACTCATTGGAAGGGTAATCATAGTTCGCGAGTTCACGCTCATCGTTTATCATTAAAATGCAATTAAAATTGACATGACATTTGATTTACAACACGAACCTATGCCCAACACTTCTTGTGTGTTAGTGGGTGGTCGACTCCGGGGCAACCCTACTACTCTAGGGTTGTACTTGTACTGCATTCAAATCGACCCAAGAGAGTCATGTTTACTTGCATTCTGTCACTTTCTGTGCGCCAGACAGTTGTGCAAGAGTTCTGCCAGACTTACAACATGTTGGCCATAAGCGTATTAAGCAGGGGAGCAAATAGACTTAGAAAGGGGCGTGTTGATTCAGGGGGGTGAAGGTGTCTGTTAGTGCAATAGTGCGTTGATTGCGATACTCATTGAGTCGTATCTGTTTAACATGCTTGATTGCAAGGTCATTGCAACTTGGTTGATTCAACTGTTAATGCAGTTAATTAAAGTCGATTCTGGTTAACTACAACAGCTTGTTTCATTCCAGCGTTCCATTGAACTTATCATACAGATTTTTATCTTCTGATGCCTTGTTCCATTTCCACTGGTCCCATCATAATTCTAAAAAAGCATTTCATCAAATATTTACAATTGCTTCCATTAAAATTTTCATACTTTCTCGCTTCTGTTGTTCCTTTTCCGTTGTTCCAATTGCACTACTTTAATGTTTCATCGTAGAAGTTCTAGTGAACATGTTCCAATTCCGCTGTTTCCCTGTAACACACTTCAATATTTAAGCCATTCCTAACTATGTTTCATTTCCATTGTTCCTCTGGCAACTGGATACTTATTCCGCTGTTGCACCATAACATTTCAATAAAAAAGCGCCTTTAACAATGTTTCATTCCCATTGTTTCTCTGTCAATTGTGTTTCAATTCTGCTGTTTCAACGTAAAACTTCAATACTTAAGCCTCTTTTAGCCAAGTTGTTCCTCCTGTGTTCCAATTCCGCTGTTCCATCATTACACAATTGAATACTTAAGCCGCTTTTTGCTATGTTTCCATTCCATTGTTTCACTTGCGCAAGCACAAACATAACAAACTATTTATTTGGTGTTCCACTTCCAACGTTTCATTGTCTACTATTAACAAGAGCAGCAATTTGCATGCATTAAGAGCTGAGCTCCATCAATCGCATTTACCTAAGCTGTTCCACTTCCAATGTTCCAGCATTTGTAGCACACGCATCTTCACAGTTATCGCATCTCAAGAAGTCATTACCAAATGGCTTAAATGACGTCGGTCAAACCTCAAAAGATTGTCGCTATCAGAAGATAGAATGGAGGGAGTGATGAAGGCATGAAGGGAGGGAGGAATGGAGGTAGAAGGAGGTAGATGGAGAACAGAATGGTGTCAGAGTGATACGCCCATTGATTTGATCATTTTACGGTTATTAGAAAAAATTAAAGCGCAGCCAATTTGCATACGATTTAAATATCAATTTTTTATTAGTTTCTTAGTTTTTCTTTGGCTTTGACCATGTTGGAAAGACTTTTTTAATTGGAAATGAAATCTAATAAAATGTATAAGGAAAATGAGAAAAACGTTTACGATGTGTCATATGCGGGTTGGCATCTCATTGGGCTTGTTGTTGTTGCTGTTGCTGATGTTGTTGCTGTTGTTGTTGTTGTTGTCATTGTCATTTCAATAAACTGTTCAAATATATTTTCATAACCACAACAAAGAGGCGACACAATGAAAAGCTGTAAACGAACAGCAACACAGCGTGTGGTGGTGCGCAGTGGTGCAGTGGTGCATTGTGTTGCATCAAATGCTGGTTTCTTATGAAATTCATATACCAAAAAAAAAAAAAAAGGAATTAAAGAAAAAAAAAGAAAAGAAATTAAAACATGAGAAAAGAAAAAACGGAAATTGCACAAAGGGAAAGGGGAAGGGGAAGGGGATGGGTATGGGGAAGGGAAAGGGAAAGGTCGCAACTTTTAATAAGGATGTGAATAATGTTAATGTTCTGCATGCTAATTGCCTCTCTGATTGCCAATTGGCATTGAAATTTAAAACTCGGCACGTTTCAAGTGCTCACCCTATTTCCCTATACTCCCATCACTTTTATTGCTACTCTCTCTCTCTCTCTCTGTCTCTGCCGCACTCCCTCGCGCTCTCTCTCTCTCTCTGTCTCTCTGTGGCTTTATGCATTCCTAGTCACCCACTGGACTTTATAGTTGAACGCTGTGTGTGGCTTTCCCACTCGGTTCTCTTTTGTGGAGTCGCAGCAACAATTTATGGTTGCAATCAAAATTTGCACATTTCATTTGACTGTGGGGCCTATTAAATGAACCTGATATTGCCTTGCCGTCGACGATCGTGCCTTAATGAATAACAGACCCACTCGGCTAGGGCAGCAACCACGATGCCATAAAACTGCGGAGGGGGCAGGAGCAAAAAGTTACACAGTTTCCATTACAATATGGTTCATGTCGATGTAACTGAAAGACATTGCAATTTGTTGGACTTTTGCAGAGATATTAGTTTAATTTTGCACAGCAATGTATATATATATATATATATATATATATATATATCGATATATCTATATATTTATAGAGATCAATGTGAAGAGCTTTTAAGTTCAAACTCTTTCTCAGCTTCATTTTCCGATCTTCTTTCACAACTTTGCTCTTTAAACTCTGCTCAATGTCATCTCTCACTTCTGCTTGCCACCTAGTTGTAGATGCTGCCACTTGTTGTTGGGCGTTGCCACTTAGTTGCACTGCTAATCATCGTTACATACATCTATATACATATATATATATATGTATTTGATCAGCATGAAGAGTTGAGTTTGAGTTGATATAGACATGTTCCTTTGTTTCTTTTAGTTTTGAAATTATCCAATTGACTGACTGTGGATCGAATCACTATAACATATATCTATTATAGGTATGATCGATGGGAACTCAAGTTTATGTAAAGAAAACCCATTTGTTGCTTGAAACAACTCCACTAATTTCATAGATGGTGCATTCGGTATAGACTTGTATACTCTCCAACCAAATGTGTTTCATATCATAAAGTTGATATAGAAACTAACTGCAAGTTGTGCAAATGTATCAAGTCTTCTTCTTTCTTGTTTTTAAAACATTTGCTAATTGTTTTTATAGAGAGAGAGAGAGAGAGAGAGAGAGAGAGAGAGAGACCTATGTCAAAGAAGGCGCAAACTTCTTGCCTTGACCTCTGCTCTGCCTGCCTTTAGTTCTTGCTGTCTTTGCCGCTCCCTTCCCCCCTTACTAGTGTCCCTTGTCCTGCTCAGCTTGTAACTCTGTTGCATAAACAACATTTGAACTCTTTTGACTTTCTTTATGCTTTTATTTTAAATATTTCGTTTAAAGTTGAGTTGGTTTTTGTTTTTTTTTTTTTTTTTTTTTTTGTCAATTTTTTTGGCGTTGCATAAATTTTTGGGGTGCGTTGTCAAAAGTTGCTGGCAGCTGCAACGGCAAAAGTAGATTAAAATCTAAATACACACAGACACAACACACACACACGCACACACTCACTCACACTCGAACACACTTCACATAAATTTTGCACAAATAAACCGAATTAAAAGTGCAAAACAAGGCGACCAACAATAAAATACAAAGAGCAGCGACAACAACAAACCCAAAGCAACAAACACAACAAAAAATGAACAAGAGTAGAAATAAAGTAGGAGGAGTAGAAGAAGAAGCAAACGACAACCCAACAAAAAAAAAAAGAGTTAAGTGTAAAGGCGCGTCATGTTAGACACACCACAAGCGTTGCTGCTGCCACGCCCCCCTCCTACACTTGGTTGACTGGACTAACTTTTGACAAAATGACGACAAAACAAAAAAAAAAAAACTAAACTAAATAAAATAATAGAATTTACAGTGCATGGAAAGAGAGATGGGAAGTAGGGATAAAGAGAGGTTAAAGCCAAAATGTGGACTAGGTGCTGAGTTAAGGAGAATGGGCAGGGTGAAGAGACTGAAGGTGGGGGGGAAGCACACAGACAGCCGCCACACACGGAAGCCATAAAAACTTATGGCAAAAATATAAAAATTCACCCTTTTCATTGTGGCAAACAACGAAAACGAAACGAAACGAGAAATAAAATAAAATGCAAAACATTTACACACACACAGAGAGAAAGAGAAAGAGAGAGAGAGAGAGAGAGTCGAACAACCCTTTTTGGCCAACTACTAAACTTAAATGCTGAGTTTAGCAAAAATACTACAAAACAACAGCGCGAACAACAACTGACTGAATTCGGCATGCGATTGTTGTAAAACAAAACACAACAAAAGGCAATGAATACAACGGCAAATGGTACAACAACAGCAACAACAACAACAACAGCTGCATAAAAGTAATAATATAAAAGTATTTATACCGTTGAGACTCTCTTTATTTTGGAAGGGTGTTCAGCATAAAGAACACACAATTGCATTGGCAAGCAACCCACAACGAATGCACTTTAAGTAACTCTAATGGCATTTTACAACACTGCTTTTATGAGACTCATACCCCCCGCCCCCTCCCCCACAGATATATGCATTGATAACGAGCTGAGGAGCTTACATTGTGAATTTCATTCACATAGCTCAGTTACTTAGCGAGTTATGAGACTGAACCGCTTTTGAACCGGTTCAGAGGGAAGGCAGTATGCCGAAGTGTGAGTGCCAATGAAATATATTTAAAACTATTGTAAAAGTACAACTTGCATATGGTATGTACATAGTTGCAAAGAAACGACAGACATACTAGCTGAGTTATGCAGCTGAACCACTTTTGAACCGGTTCACAGCAATCACAAAAGTGACTAAGTTTTCAATCATGGCAATAGCTTACATAACTAATTTCTGCTACGTTTATATATGTACGTTGTCTACGTTTCTATGAAATAACGCTGAACCACTTTTGAACCGGTTCGCAAAAAACATTTAACTGGAACATAAGTGCCCGAGAATTGTAAGTGTTGGCATACGAGTATTTCGCACACATAGTTTCACGAAAATATCTGTCATATTTACTGAGTTATGAAGCTGAACCACTTTTGAACCGGTTCGTAACTTGTTAGTCCTATGGAACTGAAACTGAAAGAGAAAACAAAGCATCGATGCTACAAGATGATCAATTTGCAGAACCAAGCACAGATAACCTCTTTCTCAGTCTGTTGCACCTCTGGTACCACTCGGTGGTGCTCGACGCTGCTGTGACAGGTGCCTACCTGTCAATGATGGCTCGGGGAAGGGGGGAATATCAAACATTTCCTGCGTGTGCACTGTTGCAATGGAAAGGCGGGGGAGGGGGAAAAGAGGAAGCATCTTATATATTGGCTTGTCGTAAAAGAAACGAAATAAAATTTAAGTTGTTGTCGGTTTGGTTCTCGTTGTTGTTGTTGTTGTTGTGGTTGTTGTTGTTTGTCGGTTGCTCTGTCGTTTATCCTGCTACCGCCTGCTGTCAGCTGTTGTTATTGGTATATTGGTTCTTATGCCACGAATTACCGTTGTGCTACTGTTAAACCCGTACACTCAACTCTAACCCTTAGCCATGGTGTCCTTCCCTTTTGCCAGGTTTTATGGCTCCTTCTGTGCGGTTCTCTGTGCGGTTCTCCTCTCGCGGCTTAAGCAAGCAGCCAAAATAGTTGTACCGCTATGCGGCAAATAAATAAACAAAGAAACAAGCAAACAAACTGGCAAACTGGCAAAACGAGGGCAAAGGCTTATAAAAGTGCTGCGAGTGTGCTCGACTCGCAGATACTCTGTCATCGCACAGAACACTAATAATGTTGTTAAGCAACTTGTCAAAATGTTGACATTGCCAAGATTTTTACTAGAAAATTAACTTGAAATTAAATTAACAAGTATTTATATACTTATCGATAACTTTTATTAACGTAAATCGATAATTTAAAGTCAATTCACATAAGTTTACAGTTCAAAAGTTGACTTTCCTAAGATTTCGTAGAGAAAATTAGCATTAAATTAAATTATCGATAACTTGTATTATCGTTAATCGATCATTTAAAGTTAATTAGCGATTGTTTACAGTTCAACTTGGACTGTCTCTTGCATTGGTCGCATTTGCGTTAACTTAACGCCAACTTAACTGTAGCCTAAGACCCATCATATTTGCTATCGATAACTTATCGATAAGTCGTTAATCTGCATTGCAATGCAATGATTATAATATTTATAACAGTAATTCTCGCTCGCTTATACAAACAATATATTTGCGCTTCGCTAGCGTTTACAGGGTATTACACACACACACACACACACACACACACCCTGGCATTGCTTGACAGCGACGTCTCTGCCGATAACAGTGAAATGCAATTTTCCTCTTATGGCATAGCGTTGATTTCTGCACGCGTCGTGACTCGACAAAAGCCCTCGGCTTCGCTCAGCTGCGAACCCAGCGACCCGATCCGTGACCCTCCTTCCCTCCCCCTCTATGCACACCCCATAACACTGAACACCCTAGCTGACACCCCCTCTACGATTCTAGCGGAATTAAATATTCATTTTGTATTGCATTTTCTTGCGGGATAAGAAATAGAAGCAGCAGAAGAAGAAGCACAACAACGAAGCTGCATGCGGGCATGAGATGGGAAGAGAGAGAGAGAGAGAGAGAGAGAGAGAGAGAGAGAGAGAGAGATAGATTAAGGGTAAGGGTAGCTTGTTGTGTGAAGGGGAGGAGGGTGAATAACTTGGCTGCATTTAGCTCGAGAGATTTCGCACGTGTGCATTTAACTAAGTGGCACATGTTGTTGTTGTTATTGTTGTGCTCGTTGTTGTTGTTCGCTTTGTTGTTGTATTTTGTTTGGTTTTTACATTTGTTCTTTCAGCATTTTGTTGTTGTTGTTGTTGCTGCTGCTGCAAGGATAACGAGCCTGCTTGCCGCCTGCCTTATGCAGCAACGCAACACACACACACACACACACACACATATGTATCAACGACAGCAGCCAAATTGGAAAACAAATTAGCACAATCCTTTCTTGCGCAATCCCGAAAGCGGCAACAACAATAGCAACAACAACAAGAACACCAAGAACATATCAAAGGGCTGCCTGTCACAGTGGTGCGAAAGCAATTTGTCTGCAACTGACAAAAACAACAACAGCAACAACATTCAACTTATTTCAGATAATTTTAATTTGTTTTTACAATTTGTGAAGCTTCATCAAAGTAGATAGAAGTAGAAGAGTTGGTTTAGATGGCAGTTACTTTAGCTTTAATTGCATATTAGTTCATATATATATATATGTATATACATTTATATATATATACATCGATCTCTTTGGTATTTCCCCCTTATTTTGTTTAGTTTTCAGTTTTTAATTTCATTCTTTGCAATTAATCTTTATTTAACAAAACAGATATGCGCTGTCTATAAATATATATATATATCTCTTTCTCTCTCTATTTTCCCTCTAACTTTCCTAATCTCTTTTAAGTCTCTCTCTCTCTCTCTCTCTATTCCTCTGTAAATGCTATCAATAATGTGCGCTCTTAACCTGTTTTATCTCTAAATATGCTTTATATATTTCTCTCTCTTTCTCTATATATATATATATATATCTTTCTCTCTCTTTCTATATATATATATATATATATATATCTTTCTCTCTCGCACTCTCTGTCTATATATATATATATATATATATATATATATACATATACATCTTTCTCTCTCTTTTACACTAACTTTCCTCTTGTAAATCTCTCTTCTCTGTAAGTTCTTTCAAAACTTTACACTCACAACCTGCTCTCTCTCTCTCTCTCTCTCTCCCTTCTCTGAACTTCTTTACTTCTCTTCAGCTTCTTTCCCTTGACCTTCAATTGCAACCCACTGTACATGTGCAATCCAGCGTTAACAGCGCCATTGTCCATAGTTTTTGCCGGACAGTGTAAGCTGTGTGTAACTGCACTGCAGGCAATGCAACCCTCCTCCCTCCCCCCCACAAGTAGTACACTTCACACTCAGAGAGACCCACATGCAGAGCGAGCCGGGTTTATCCCATTTTTCATTTGCTGATTCTTTTGTCGATCCCTGGCAAAAGTATTTATAACTATTGCTCAAGCCCCGAGAGCTGTGAGCAGCTCTTGTTATTCACGCTCACTTTGACACTGTGAACCACCCTTGGTTCTTTTTGTTGTTCTCGTTGTTGTTGTTCTCGTTGTTGTTGTAGGCGCTCCATTGTTCGGTTAACCCCAAGTGAAACTACCCTAAACCCATGTACCATTAAACGCTCAACCCCCTACCTCTCACCCCCTCACACCCCGCCCAGCCTGCTTTACGCCTCCTCTCCTCCATTCACTTGATGGTTATGGAAATGTGAATCGACATCAACTCATCGCACAGGCAATAAATTTATAAGTTCTGCTAATGTGCGTTAATGGCTTGTAGTTTTGCTTTTCAAAATTTGTTTTGCGCCTTTTAATAGTTGGTAACACAAAAAAAAAAAAAAAAAAAATGAAAAAACTACCTTCCCCTCCACAACTTCCACCAACCCCCATCCCAATCCCAATCCCAGTCCCTAACCCGTATCCTGTTTTGCATGTTTCCTTCCCTATTCCTTTTTCCATTCTTTAGTCATTCCGCTTGTTGTTATTTAATTTTTCGTTTGTATTATTAAAGGTTATTATGCTAATTTCTTTGCCAAGAGCTTCGTCCTCTGTCTCTGTCCCTCTCCCTCTCCGGGTGTACGACTTCTTCTTCTTCTTCTTCTTCTTCTTGCCTGTATATTCGGACATTATGGCGTAATTAGCAATGCCGTTATGTGTCAGACCTTCAGCACGTTTGCTTAATTTATGCAAACAAAAAAAGGACAACAGCAACAACTTGGCAACTGTCGAATGTTGAAATGTTGAAATGTCGAACCGTGCCGAACCCCAAAAACCGTAGAAAATAACTCCGACAGTTCTGTTGTTAATTTTCTTCATTGAGGTTATGTCGCCACGGATCTGGACAATGTGCTAAATGAGTTGAATATTTTGCAAAGCAACCCAGCAAAAAGAAATTGAGAAAGGGCTACATGAGTCAGACTTGGGATCCTTGGATTCGGAACTGAAACTCGCAGTCGCAGTCGCAGTCGCAGTCGCCCTCTCATAGATTCACATTAGAGTTGGGTTTTTTTTCTTTTTTTGCCGAATTGCCACTTAGGAAATTAGCACGCCCTCATGCCACGCCCCCTCCTTCTGGTCGTGCACCACAAGCCCTTCGAAGTGGCTAATGTGCCTCATAACGATAACGAGCCGACGTTTCTACCACATTTTGCTGTCTGGGGTAAGAGCCTGGTAACCTTATGAAAATTACAGGGCATTGCGAGCAGGAATTTAACAACTTATTGAATTGGTTAGCTGCTTAAGACAAGTACAGTGAAGCAAGGCTATAATTAAATAGAGTAAAACAAAAATTAAATGAGCTGCATTCTCTTTACTCTACATCTATTTGTCATAGTTGTACGACAAAGTTATTTTTACTTTAGTAATTTTAATGTACAAATAAAAATAATAAGAATATATAGAATATATATAATAATAATAATAATATATATAATTTATATAAGAATAATAATAATATATAATCTTAAGAAGAGTTATTATTTCAACACTCATATAAATCTCAATCTCTTTAAAGAGTTGCTTAAACATGAACTCAACTTGCTTTACTTAAGTTCATTTGTTAGTTTATTAAACTGCAGCTTGAAGTATGTTTCACATTGACTAATTCTCTAAATCTCTCTCTCTCTCTCTCTCTCTCTCTCCAACTTTCTCCATCTCTTTTCAGGTATGTACACGAGTCGCATTCGAATCAGAAACCTAACTCAACTTTAGCTGCCTCCTAACGACTGCAATGCGTGGTCAGCGCTGTCCAATTTAAGTACAAACCACATATCTCATATATACACACACTAACACACACACACACATACACATGCATTTTATACCCCACCCAACTCCCCTTAAACCAGGCAAAAAAAAAAGTTTCATTGCCCAAAAGTCAACTTGAAATCAACGCGCGAGTTAACTGAAAAAGTATTACGCAGCCAAAAGGGATACGGCCAAAGGGGGGCTGAGTGGTGTGCGGAGAGGGGGGGGGAAGCATAGCTAGCAGAGGTAAGAGACATGTTAGAGAGTAGAGTCCTCCTGTATATGTAGTATAGGCGTGTGTGGACCCAAAAAAGCCGTATCCGGACCGAGCTTAGCGCAACTTTAAATACAACCACATAATTTTTTGGTCATGACTTAAAACTCGCACCACAAAGCGCCAGAGCAGGACACAGATAGAGAGTTAGACAGAGAGAGAGAGAGAGAGAGAGAGAGAGATAGAGTTAGACAGTGACAGAGAGCGAGAGGCAAAAATATGCAAAAGTTTACACTGGCTTCATAAATGTATAGAGAGCTAAAGAGTGATAACAGTGTGGAGGGGGGAAGGGGGAGGGGGGCAGGGGTGTGTGTGTGTGTGGCTACGTAGCTGGTACCGCAAGCCCACAGCTCTCCACTCCCCGCTTGCGCCCTTTAGCGCACCTAGGAGATATTTTTGTGCTGAGTTTACATTATCAATGAACGGCTTTTGCGCTCTTTGCGCTTTTGTGTGGCGGTCGCCTAAGTAGCCCTAGCAGTGCCGAGTTGTGGCGTCAAGGGGCTGACGGGTTGTGGGAGGAGTGATGGAGTGGGGGGGAGTGGAGTGTCATGGGGTAAAGGGAAAACTGGGCAAGCAGCAGCAGCAGCAAATGCGGCTTGGGGCGTGACGGCAACTATGAAATAACGGCACTAACGACTAACGCTCGAAAAGTAAGTAATCTACACACACACATACACACACACACACACACACACACACACACACACACACACATATGCATAGATAGATAGCTCCAAAAACTCATGTAACTGTGAGATATATGCATAGATACGTGCTCATATGGCGCTGGCTTCAGTTGCTGGTCCCTCTGTGTGTGTGTGTGTGCGTGTGTGTGTGTGAGTGTGTGTGTATGTAGTTGTTGTTTGTGGCACGCCAACAGAAATTTGCTGGGCAATTTCCAAGCCAACAAATCTCTGCAAAGCTGCCGCACTGCAACATTACCCCACGGCTCCCGCTCTCTCACTCGCTCTCACTCACTGTCTCGCACACTCACTCTCTCTCTCTCTCTCTCGTCCATGCATGCAAGTAGCATCTTTAAGCCAGGAGCAGGCCTACGACAACCGGTTGGGCACAGACTGCATTGCGCTATTTCGCTCAAGACTTGTCGATTGGTTAAGAGAAAAGTGTGGGGCCAACAAAGGGTTAAGGTGTCTGCAAATGAAACAATATGACTACCAAAATATTTAAACAATTAAATTGACACTAGAAACTTAGTTTTCAAGGAAGACTAGAAACACTTATCGATAAATTATCGATACATTTATTATCAGTTATCGATATATAAACATATATAACTCTGCCAACCAAGTTACATGTTCATTCCAGAAATAATTTAACTTGTTGCTATTGTAACTACAATACATTCAAATAATCAATATATCGATTGCATTGAAACACTTATTATATGCCAAATGTATAGCTATCGATAAACCGATAAGTTTCAAGAAATATTTTGAAGAGCGATTGATTATTTCAATAAATTAAACAAAATGTGTACAACGTAGTTTCCAAAGATACATAGTCCTACAGATTAGTTTCGATAATAAACGATACTTTCGATAACAATCGATTATGCCTTTGGCTGCGCCAATTGGGCCAATTGGAGTAACCGACTTGTTGGCCTAGCCAACGAAAGCGCGGGGCGTGGCAGGCGTTGCATAGCGGTGGGAGAGAGTAGAGTTATGGGATGAGTAGGGGGAAGGGGTTGGTGATGGAAGGGGGGGAGGGTGGTGGAGAGAAACCACACATGCCGCTTGCAACTTGCACATGCAACCAGCTGCTGCCATGGATGCCCAACAAGGTCCAAGCTCAGTGTCGCAACAGAAGGAGATGGGGGCAACAAGAGCGTGACAGAGCGAGTTAGTGGTGTCATCCAGGGGGGAGGGGTGGGTGGGTGGAGGGGGTGGAGGGGGAGGAATGGGGCAATGGTATTTTCCCGCCTTGCACAAAACTGTCGCCAAAAATAATTTCGTTGGGATTTAAGTTTCTGTTCAACAATTTCCGCTCTGATATGCGCTGCATGCCCCACAACCTGCCCCTTAACGTAGCACCACCACCCCCACATCCCCCCCCCCTTCCTTGCTAAACCCTTTCTACGTCTCTGTCTCGCTCTTAGTTCTTTTTTCTTGTTGCGCCAACTGCCAACTGGCGTAGCAAAAAAATGAAAAGCAGCAAAAAGAAGGCAGTGGCAGCGTTACGCCCACACACACACACACACACACACACACACACACACACACAACAAAAACCACATTCATAGATAATGTGCAGCTTGGGCTTGTGGTTATTTTGTATGCTTGGTCGGTTCGTCAGTTCATCTGTCTGTCCGTCTGTCCGTTGGTCTGGCAACGCCGCCAGTTGCCAGTTGCCAGTTGCCAGTTGGAAGTTGGCAGCAGTTGCCACATCCATGTGGCATGTGCCTCTTCTTCTTTTCACTGTGATTCCTGGATTCGGGATTCTGGATTCAGCGCGGAAAGGGGGGGGTCTTTTGTGGCTGTTGCGGCAGCCGCCAAAAACGCCGACGCTCATCCAATTTTCCCGTTGTCGTTGCCTCTCACCTCGTCTCGTCACGTTGCAAACCATTTTTGTTGCGCTTTACAAAAATTGCATTTTTCAGCCTGTGCCATCAACTCCCAGTCCAACCCATCCTCCCCCCTCGGTTGACAATATCGCGCAACGTCGTCGCTTTTCTATTGTTCAAACCAAAAAAAAAACAAAAAAAAAAATTAAAAATTCTTTCCAAAACACAAAAAAAATACTAAAAAAAATACTACTGCCAAAAACAAGTTGTTGAGATGACATCCCAGCGCTAGGCTGCACCACCCGTTGGCTGCACCACCCGCTCAGTCGTCATAGCAGAGTCCAAAAGCGTCGACCACAAAGTTTTGGGGCACGATTTTTGGTTAACGAAACATTTTTTGCATGGGTTGCGCGAAAAGTTTGCCGACAGTTTGCCATATCACTGCAACAGTCAGTCAGTCAGTCAGTCAGTCAGTCAGTCAGTCAGTCAGTAGTCAGTCTGTCTGTCCGTCTGTCTGCCTGTCTGTCTGTCTGTCACTCTGTCAGTCTTCATTTAAAATTATGCTGAGCACAATCTCTTCTCAGCCTGGCCATAACCCATCCACCCACCCAAGCCACCTTTCACTTTCCCCTCCCCCCGCGCTGCCACTTTTAGCCTCGTTTGGCACTGCAAAGTTGGCATTATCCAAGAAGTTGTCCTCGTTCGTTGCATTCTCATTATCAGACAACCCTAATGGCATGCCTTGCCAAATGACGCTGGCAGGGTTGTCATGCTATTTATGCCACGCCCCCCCCCATCCCCCACTACAAACATGCTTTTATTGCATGATAAAAAAATACTTGGACTTATCGATCAATTTCACAGTCAGCGGGCGGTAATCGCATGCAAAGGCTAAGAAAATGCTGGAAATTGCTTGAAAATATAAAAATATCAAAAAATATCAGAAAATACTACAAAAATACTAAAGAAAATACTGAAGTTTGCTTGAAAAATACTAAAGAAATACTGCACATAGTCTAGTTGTTGTTTTGCTGTTTATTGTGCATTGCTTTCATCAGCTGAGTTGTCTGGTTTTATATTTCTGTTAAAAAGAGCACGACTAGCGAAGACCCTGTAGTTCACACTTAGGTTACAAGTGTAAATAAGCTCGGCTATAGTTGTATTACTGTAGATGTACTAGTAATGTATGTGTTGCAAACATGCTCAGAAGTCGAGCATACGCTCGATCCGAGTACAGCTACAGGGTATATTAACTCTAATGTTTGATTTACAACTTCCTTTGTATGTGTCGCCTCAAACAATTGCGCTCTCTTCCTCTTTTACATTAACGCTCTTGTGAGCATAGGTTTTTCTGTCATTCCTCTTTGTGCCCCATTCGCAAACGTTTCAACGGCCCTTATAACTGAACTTAAATTGATGAATAGTTATCGATATACATATGTGATGCTTGTTCCAATCTGCAGTGAGGCATGCATTATGCAATCTTGTTAAACAGTGAATGAACTGGAAAAGCAAATGTGATTCACTTGAATTGCATTTGAATTGAATTAAATGCAATCGAATGCACTCATTTCACATAGGCCAATTTGGGGCGAAGTATCGACAGTTGCAGTTGCAGAAAAAAACGAAGAAAAACTGAAACAGAAATCAAACTGAATTAGAGGAGAAAACCACAAGAAACAGCAAAACGTGGGAAGGGGGAAAAAGGAGGAAATTCCCCAAAAAAAAAGGAGAAAAGAAGAAGAGGAGAAAAACAACCGTTAAGTGCAATTCTCATTGCATTGATTGCGCACTTGATTACGATAAATGAAACGTCAACAAGAAGAGCAGAGGGAGTGAGGGTGGAGGGGGGGGGGAGAGAGAGAGAGAGTGAGATGTAGTAGGCAAGAGAGCAGAGCAACGGAAACAGGACGTTCAAGGCTCTGTGTAGGCCCAATGCGTCTTCAATTTCTTTTGGGGCGCCACTTGCAACTTGTTGTTGTTGTTGTTCTTATTGTTGTTGTTTTTGTTGTTGTTGTTGTTGTTGTCACTGATTTCTTTTGTCTACTTTTCATCAGGCTACACTGTCCCTGCTACTCTCCCCACTACTTCTCCAGCAGCCTGACTTGTTTTTGGTAGCAATTTCGCTCCTCTTGGCTCCTCTTGGCTCGTCTCGTCTCGTTCCGTTTCGTTTGGACAAATCACTGTGTGTGTTGCCGGAAAATCAGTTGTCCTGTCGTTGTTGTTGTTGTTATTGTTGTGCGGCACGGACAGTGAGTGTCCTGCGGCAGCTGTGTCGTCGTCACCGTCGTCGTCTCAAGGCGCAGTTGGGACCCAGGCAAAGCACATGACCCGCTCCACAACTGCCGACTTGATTCAGCCGTGCGTCCTTCCGTCCGTGTCCGAGAGAGACCCAAGAGTTACATTTGGCCCCAAAACGGACACGGGCAGAGCACACATATGACACATACATACACATATGACACACACAGACACACACACAGACACACCGTATGTTTGCCATTTGGACGCTGAGGCACTTAAGGCAAGGCTCAGGCAAAAGGACATTCGACGACTGTAAGGAACTCTCAGCAACCGGAACCCTGCAAGCCAAACGCTGTCTCTCTCTCTCTCTCTCTCTCGTCTCACTCCACTCGCCCTCTGCTGTATGTGTGTGTGTGTGTGTGTGCATGCCACTAGAGAATTCATTCATGTTGAAATGCGCAAATTTGTTATCAACGCTTTATGCCATTATGCCTCATGTTGCCTTGGCTCTGAGATTTCAGCATCCCATTACACAGCAATGTCTCCAATGCAGCCACCTCTCTCTCTCCCTCTCTCACTCACTCGCTCGCTCTGTCTCACTCGCTCTCTTTATTGTCTCTTGTTGCACAACATTTGGCCAACGCTTCGTTCATTTGTTTTTACTTGAATTTATGGCTTTAATAACATAACAACCCTGACTACTCTCTCTCTCTCTCCCCATACACCCCCCACCACCCTACGCTGCTGCCCCTCTTTAACAGTCTAAGGACCTTCTGCCCTGCCCCTGTAATGCTGCCTTTTGTCCAACAAGCTACATGATAGACCGTAAAACAGTCGCCAAGCAGCTCTTGGCCCATTGTCTGTCAGCCATTTTGTTGACCCAAACTGTCAGAATAAGCCATGTGTGTGTGTGTGTGTGTGTGTGTGTGTCTGTCTGTGTATTGTATATGATTGCATGTGTTTGTGCGTGTCTTGTTTGTTCTTATAGTCGCCTCATTAGATTTCGATAAACTGGTTCAATGCCTGGCCAAGATTTTGCCTACAGCCTAAAAGCTGCCCTCTCTCTCTCTCTCTCTCTCTCTCTTCTAATGCTCTATCTCTTACTACCCCACACCCTGCTCATTACAATTCAGCTGCTTTTTGAGTGGCTTTCGCTGGCAATTTAGTTGCTGCCACAACTTGTGGCACACACACACACACACTCACACACAAAGTTCAATGCCAAATAGCTTGGCCCAAAAGGCCTAAAGAAACTCTATGATCAAGTATATTGCAACATCAAGTGCAAGCGGTCAATGGCGTTGATTGAAGTGGCAAATAGTGCGTGGCCATGTTCGGTTGGGCGAGGGGGATAAGGGGTTGACTCAGGAGCAGGAGCCAAGCGCTGTAGAGAGAGATAAATGGTTGTTGCAAGCAGACAAGCAGACAGCGTTTGGTTTCAAGTGACGCAGCAGCTTGTGGCATGTTCAATAAATTATGCGGATATGCGACACAAAAAGCAGAAGCTGTGTCAGTGGAAGGAGAGATGCCAGAGAGTGAGAGAGAGAGAGAGAGAGAGTGAAAGGAGAAGGAAACATGGGGGGAAGCTTCAGTTTCAGCAAAACGAAACATTAATTAGAATTATCTAAAGTGTGCCACAAATGAAGAGGAAGCAGGAGCCGAAGGAGAGCGAAAAAGGAAGCGAAGGAAAAGAGTATGAGTCAGAGGAATAGAGTGAGAGAGAGAGAGAGAGAGAGAGAGAGAGAGAGAGAGAGAGAGAGAGAGAGGTAGAACTGCAGCAGTGTTGTGTCTTATGCTCGCACTCTTTTCAACGCTCTTCCTGTTGGAGCATAAATGAAACACATGTGTGTGTGGGTGTGGTGTGTGTGTGTTGTCTGTGTGGGTGTGTAATGAAATATTTTAGTAACTGAAATCGACTAAATGGCAAAGTTTTGAGTTGAAAAACATTTTATTGAATATGCAAAGTTTTGTGGCCCTGGCAAAAGCCCTGCCGCCAAGGCCGCAGTGTATTATAAATTAATAAGCACACTAAACGCACACACACACACACACACACACACATACACACACATACACACACATACGCATACGTATAAACATACATATGCACATACATAGTTCTGCATAAATAATAAAGTTAAATACGCTTACAAGACGCATTTTGCGGTCTCAGTTTACATTTTGAACTCGAAGCAAAACTCGAGTCGCAACTAACCAAAAACTATAACCAACACTTTTGTCTATGTCTGCGTGTGTGTGTGTGTGTGTGTGTGTGTGTGTGTTCGTCAAAGTCCTGTGGCGCCTTGGGTAACATTTTGGGTAATTTGCGCCCAAGCGTAGCATCTGCAAATGGCATCAGAAGTGCGCGAAAGTTCAAAAGGAAAGTTGCCGCCATAAAACCATATAATATCTGAAAGAAAATGAATGCAGAGCCTCCTCTGCCCATCTCTCTCTCTCTCTCTCACTTTCTATTTCCTTCTCTCTCTCTCTCTCTCTCTCTCTCTCTCTCTGTGTGTGTCTGTGAATATGCAACTACTTTGACTGTGAGTTAAACAAAACTTAATGAGCATATGAATGCATTGCAAATATTTATTGTACAAAATTGTGGAAAGCGGGAGAAGCATTCCATGTAGAACTGCTCTAAGAAGAAGATATAATAATTGTGAAACATTTCTTAAAGAACTTCTCTCAGGAGAAGAGATAATAATTGTGGAACTGAGAAGAACGATTGTTAAAGATCTCTACAAGTTGAGGTTAGTTGAAAGACTTTTAATTGTTTGCCGGTTCTCTAATATTAAAAGTATTTTAATACAAACTAAAATATAAATTGCAAGGCAACTGGGGAAAATATATACTCGAAGATACCCTTTAAACTTCGTAGCGTATACCCTGTAAAGGTCTTAGTATCTAGAACAATTTCTCCTAAACAAAAATAGCATTCATCGATAGCTTAATTGTGTGACGAAAAGGAGAAGTAATGGGTATTCTTAGACCAGACTTCATATCCTTAGCTTAGAGCAGCATTTAAGTGCCTTGGAATACCCTGTAAAAGTGTTAAGTTGTTCCTTTAAAATCAAACAAAACTTTCCGAAATGCTACAAACACAAAAACAAATGCTAAACTCATTTAGCCAACAAAATGCAGCAGCTTAGCAACCTCTGCGCTTAAGAAAAGCTACAGTATCTGCAGCTCTAACTACGCATGTATCTGTATCTTTTATGCAGAAGTTTGCGATACACACAAGGCTCATTATTGTTGTTTGTGTTTGATGCGTTGGCAACTCTATCAAAATTCCAAGAATTGGCATTGTCAAGCGGCTTGTCGCATTCTCAGGAAATTTGAGTGCCGCAAGAGAGAGAGATATATATTGAGAGTGAGAGAGAGAGTGAGAGAGAGAGAGAGAGAGATGAATTTGATTTAGTGGCGCATTGGAATCAATATATCAACGCGGTTGCACGCGAACCGCGACAATGACAAACGGAGGCAACATTAACGCACTTAACCTGGCCAATACCAAGCGCAAGAGATAGAGAGTGTGGTGCAGATGAAGAGGAAGTGGGAATCAAGTCGAGTTGAGACACTACAACAATGTGGGCTGAGAAACACAACAAGTAAATTGTATCTGTGAGATACAACATTTCCATGTTGTCAGCATTGGCATGATTTATTCATTTGACTTTAATATGAATCATTTGACATATTTTGGTCTCAGCTTTTGTTTCAAGCGCTTCTCTCTCACATATTTTTGATTTATCACTTGCCACTCCTCCCCAACCCCCTGTTTCCTCCTACGTTGCCAGGGCTGATTACGTGGAGCAACTTCATTAAGCGATGAATAACGAATGCAGCCTCAAAGCAAACGCTACAAAAATTAGTAACAAAATTTATTGCATGTCTTATCAACACAGTCCCCACAGTGAATGGGGTGTGAGTGCCTGAGTGCCTCCGACTTCCTCCGACTGCCTCTGACTGCCTGAGTGCCTCCGACTGCCGACTGCCGACTGCCGACTGCCGACTGCCTGAGTGTGATGACTATTGAGTCTCTTGCGCATTCAAATGAATGTCGCATCATTTGACTAAAAGTTGTCAATGCAAAATCAATTTGAACACTACTACTTTATTTGCACATTTAGCGGCAATAACTGCGTGAATAAAAGCGTGAATAGATGCTAAATGAATACTGAACGAATACATTTAATCTCGCATGCAGCCATGCAATACACTTCCAAGAACCCAGATAGTAAACGACGTCTCGCTTGAGCAGCGAATGATCTTCGTTTCTATGAATAAATGTGAATGGCATGAATGAGATGAATGGGATGAATCCTCAAGGGAATGCGCTTGATAATTGAGTAATTGAGCAGCCTAAAAGCTGATAAAACGGATCGTTAAATGCTACCAAATGGTTTGCTCAACTTACTAGCTTACTCAGCGACTCAAGATCATAAATTTCCCCCATAGATAAGACGCAATGGGACGCATTAAATGAGCTTCGAGCTACCTTCAAAACAGATTGAATGGTTTGAAAAAATATAAGAAAACTATAAAAAAAATATTATAAATTATTTAAATTAAATTTTATGTAAATGTTAATCTAAAAAAAAATAAAACTATTTAATGTCTTTGTATTTTTAATAGCTTCATTTTATTTTCTAGTTTGGAATTATATTTATAGAATATAATATAATTAGCTCAAAATATTTCCTAACCAGTCACCAGTCACTAGTAGTCTGTTCAGTCACCAGTAAACAAACAACTACAATTGCTTAAAATCAAATAGTTAAACAAATATAATATAATATATTTTATCTCAATTCAATTAAGAGATTTCCTAACCAGTCACCAGTCACCAGTCACTAGTAGTCTGTCTAGTCACCAGTTGCCAAACTACTACAAAGCTACAGCTTAGAAACGCTGCATATTGAATAGTAAATCAATCAATTAACATTACATAAGAATACCATATTTTTGAGTCCAAATTTCCTAAACAGTCACCAGTCGAAAGTTCAGTCACCAGTCGCCATTTATGCAAATTAAATAGCTTAACAAATATACATTTACTTTTATAACAATTAAAATATATTTTCTCAATTCTAATAAGAAATATGCGATCTAGTCACCAGTCACCAGTCACAGTTCGCTGTTCAATCACCAGTCGCCAAGTGACTGAAAATTGCAACTTAAAGCTAAGGTTCTAATGTTTTTCGAATCAATCACCAGTCACTAGTTCAGTCACCAGTTGGCAATTATAAAATGATTTCCTAACTCCAGTCACCAGTCACCAAACTGACTACCCTAGTTGATGTACCCAGAGCAGCAAGCAACTTTGCAGTATGTTTGGGTGCCGCTTCAGCGACGACAGCTTTGACAATGACAAGCTGCACAAAATTTGCATACAGTAAACAAGCAGCGATAACAAAAACAACATGCAACAGCAACAACAATGTCTGCTCACTAAAAAATTGACTGTCAATTGTCAGGGGAGTGGGTAAAGTGGGTTGGGGGGGGAAAGTTAATGCAACTAATGACAAAAACGCCGTCTCATTCGCATTTGGATTGGGATTCACAATCGTCTTGCTCATTCGCTATATAACTCCACAAAATCCATTTCGATGCTTAAGAGTTCTCATCCTCAGAGGTTGTTGTCGTCACCTATGCAAAAGGGCTCATTGGCCCATTTGAACCCGATAAACCTGGTTGAGACACCGGCTACCTTTTCTCTTTCTCTCCCTCCTCTCTCTCTCCCTCTCTGTCTCTCCATAGTCGAGTTGTGCTGATCCGTTGGTTCGTCGTCGTTCGCGCTTGATTCATACGGCGACACTCACTCAATTTCTTTGCTGATAAACAAATTGAATGTGGATTCGTACTTCCTACTTGTCCCCATGGGCCCCATGGGAGCATAGCATACGAAGAAACGGAATAAAAGTTGAAAGCGAATAAATAACGAAAAAGCGCATTGATTTATTTCAGCCAGTTTGTTGTTAACATTTTAACGATTTTGTCCTTGCGTTTTAGTCGTTTCGACTCTGCATTTTTCTTGCCTCTTACCCAACCACTCTCTGTTTTCTCCTCCTGCCCCCCAAACCCCCCCCCTCTCCGTCTCTCCGTCTCTCTCTATATGTATATCTGACTTGCCTCTTGCTTGTTAGCTACCTTTAGCTTTTGTTGTTGTCTCCGGTGTCTGTCGCTTAGCCAAATTGCTGAACATTAGTCACCGATTGACAAGGCAGAGGAGAGCTATGTGAAGCCCAAAAACTCAGTCAAGCATTTCGTATGCTTCTCCTGAACGAGCAACTCACACCCCCTCTCTGGCTGTTCTACCTGACGGCGCCCATGTCTTGGCCATATACAAATCAACTAATTTCAAACTTGTCGATACTTTAATGAAAACGAAGAAGCAGCAGTAGCAACAGCAACAGCAACAGCAACAGCAAAGAAAATAGATGAAAATAAGAAAAGCAGACGGCAGTCACAGATAGCAAGAGAATTATACTTTTTGTTGTTGCTGCTGCTTCTTCTTCTCCTTCTTCTTGCTCTCGGACTACCGTTTCTCACTCGCCCTCGCTCCCGCTCTTGCTCCCTCTCAGGGGCATTTGTCATTGGGACCTCGGCACTCTGGCTAATGAAACGCCAGTCTGGACTTTGACTTGGGAGGAGGCTGCATTGAGGCCATAGGCCATAAAAAGCATTACGGCCAACGGCTACCTGACGGCATTGACGGCTTCCCTCAGGTGTTGTTATTGTTGTTGTTCTTCCCATTGTTGCTGTTGCTGTTGTTGTTGCTGTTGCTGTTGCCTTTGTTGACCTTTGAGCTGCCGCTTGATTAGCGCTTTGAGGATGATTCACAGCCAGAGACCGAAGCATAACAGCTGAATTTGCATTACAAGAGAGCGAGAGAGAGAAAGATAGTGAGAGAGAGAGAGAGAGATAGATATATTTCATTCAGTTATAGCTACAATTAATTGGTGTAGCCAACCCTACTTAATTCATAGCTATGGCAACTCTATTAGCTGTAAAAGTAAGTTCTTTATTTAGGCTCATTATAGAGTGAATCAACCAAAGATGCAAGTACAAATATCACATTAAATAAGGTGACAACTCTGTTTGTGTTGTCAAACTACAACAATTGTGGCAACTCTACTCTAACAGTAAAATTTTTTGAATCGACATTTACTTTATGGCATATGGCAACTCTGTTTTTCTGATATATTTTAAACTAAGCTTACCAAGATGACAACCCTATATCTGCTCTGTCAATTCTAAGCGCAGTGGCAACAACATTGCTTGTGCTACATTTCAACTAGAAGTTCAATAAATATAAAGATTTATATAAACAAATAATAAATAATATGTGGCAACTCTGTTTCTGTGATTACCCTATCAAATTTGCAAAGCAGTGGCAACTCGGTTTTGAAAGAATTACTGTTGATAAGTATAGCTCAATTTATAGTTGCCTAAATATTGTGGCAACTCTTGTTAGCACTGTCATTTCTAAGCACAGTGGCAACTCTGCTTGCAAAGATTACCAAATGCATACAGCAATTTTAAGAAAACAACAACAAAATGTAGTTTTCCATAGTTCTAAAATAATGTAGTTCTGTCAAATAGGTGGCAACTCTGTTTTAATGTAGACATGAAAATGTTTTAATGAAAATATATGACAACTGAAAGTAAAAGAAAAGTTCACTATGACAGCTGGCACTTCAAAGCGCCGTGGCAACTCTATTTGCTTTGTTCCTTTTAAGCAGCTTGACAACTCTGACACGAGCAGCGACTTTAACAAATTTGTCAACGCATTTGGAAAAAAAGTTTTTATGCTGCTCGCTTTGTTATTGCTGCATAATAGACACACACACACACACACACATACACACACATACACATGTAGCATTCGCTGTCTCTTTCTAGCATTAAATTGGCAATAGGGAATGAGATTTTGCTGCCGGACGACGCCGCCTGTTTGCATTTCTACAATGGCCAAAACAAGCAAAATATATCTATGACACACACACACACACACACACACACACATGTGCACCCCTCCTACTCCCCCCACCCACGCCCACCTGTTTCCTTTTCAGTAATTGTGAGTGCAAAGCTTGTGTGGTGGGGAAGGGGAAGCGGCAGAGGAAGAAAGAAATTGGGGTCTCTGACGAAAAATTTCAAACACGTTTCAATAAAATTCAATTTGTAGCACATTTCAACGCTTTCCGCCAGCGCCAAAAGCGCACAGTCATCTCCCCCACCGAAATAAGCCTGTCCCCCAACTTCAGTGCCCCCATCACCGCACCCCCCTACCAACTACACCCCTGCTCACATATGCATGAATTTCCTTTTGCACTTCGGAACAAACTTCTTCATTCCCAATCCGCCCATTTGGCATCAATTTTTGCTTTGGCGCCATGCACAGTTCTCTTTCTCTCTGTGTGTGTGTATGCCTCTGGGAGCATTGCGTGTGTTCCCTCCTATCTGCCGCTTCTCCTCCTCTTCTTCCTCCTCCTCAAGCATTTTTGCATAGCGCGTAATATTTTCGATTTCGCGTTTGCTTCTTTGGAGTCCTCGACTGGCTCAAGGATATTTTTCATATGTGTCGCACGCACGCACAAAGCAGCAGCGTTCCGCCTACTTTTCTGCCACACCCAAACCCCCCTCCCCCTCCCCCCTCTCCTAACGCACCTCACACACTCAGTCGCTGCCTACAAAATGCAAATGCAAACAGCATACGAATTAGTAAAACGGAAACAGGCGTTTGTGTTTTGTAATATTTGCCCCAAAACACAGCTCAAGTCACACACACACACACATACACACACACACGCACACTACCCCATTTCCCCTTTCCCTTGCCCCCCAGCTTGGGGTTCGACGCTTTTGCATTCATTTTACATGGCGAAAAACAGGAAGTAAATTTTCGTGTTGTGGCAGCGGGAGTCAAAAAATGTTGCGACTCTTTAACATTTTTGTTGTTGTTGTGTGTGTGTGTGTGTGTGTGTGTGTGTGTGTGTGTATTGTGTGTATTGTGTGTCTAGGTGTGTGTTGGTGTGAGTTTCAGCTGCACATGCTGCTTAGTTTCCTCGTTGCCGTCTACTTCATCATAAGGTGTCGCTTTCATGCATCCTCAAAGACTTTCTTTCGCTCAGCTTAATACCCTGTACTTTTTTGTTAAATGGGGTAACTTAACGCTCTGGCACTTGCTATGAAGTATCATACGAAGAAAGGAAATAAATGAATGTACTACAACTTCAGGCACTAGGCAACTTAAAATACCCTGTAATTGTTGCAATGCAGATGCTACTGCAACTTGCTGATAAACACAATAAGTATGCTGTTGTCAATATATGTATGTTTGTCTCATGCAATAGCTTAATATATTTATATACCCTGTAATTACATAAAGATGGCAATTTATTGTGGGGTAGATGTCTGTAGAAAGTTGAATAAAACAGTTTGCAGCGGAACGCAGCACGTGGTATGTCACTGCGCAAGGGTTTCTCTACTTAAAATACCCTGTAATTTTAGAAATATATAGTAAGAAGTGAGGGAAAATGTTGTTAGCAAATTCGAAATTTTTTGTAAAATTAATGCTTACAATTTACAGGGTATCATTTGACGGTGGGAAGGGTGTGTGGTGAAATATTTGTCATTTGTTTGATGTGTACTTTTGCTGGTCTCATTTTCATAGCACAAAATGTGATACTAAATTACCTCAATGGCACGTAATACTACGCCAGTCAACCCTCCCCTTCCCCACCGCTCTAACTGGGTATCTTGGCCCTCCCCCCCCTTTCTGAGACGCTCATGCGTTTGGTTTTAATAAGCAGCGCGTGATTTTCATTACGAAAATGTATTATGTATCTGTTTAGATTTTGCAATATGCGAAATGAATATGCCTCACGCACAACCAAACACACACACACACACACGTGCGCACACACCCTTAATTCAACGAACCCCTCTTTCCTCCTTCTTTTTCTCTCTTTCTCTGAGTAACATAATAAATATAGTACAAGCGGGAAAATCAAGTGAAATCAATTTAATACACTTTTCATCTGCTGCTAAAGGAAAGAAAAATTTGTGAAAATTGTTCACAACGTGTGAGAGCGAGAGGGTGAGAGAGTGACTCCATGCTGCGTCTCGCTTCTGCTCACTATGTGCTGCTGCTGTAGCTGTTGCTGCTGTTTCCCCAACTTCTTCCCTGACTGTTCTCTTTATTTATTTTTATTTTTTTTTTCTGTTGGCTTCTTTCTTTCTTGCCCTAATTTATTACATTTTAATGACTTTTTCATGCACACAACACAGCAGCAACAGCTTTGCCTTTGATGCCCTTTGATGCGGTGTGTGTGAGGGAGACAGCGGGAAGGATGAGTAGTATGTGCCGTGTGCCGCATAAATCGCGACTTGATTTCGTATTTATATGCATGCCAGTGTAAAGAAAGAGAGAGAGAGAGAGTGGGTGGGAGGGAGAGTGAGAGAGAGTGAGAGTGAGAGAATGAGACATAATTAGGTGCCAGGACAAAGACGAAACACATGATAAGATCATGACAAATACCTTAGATAATGTCACATCATCTCTTTAAGCCACAAATGAAAGTGAGGCCTACACAACATAGAGTCGACACTTGAATTTCATTTGAACTTAGAAATAACTTAAAGTATGTCTAAAATTAATAATTAATATGTTATATTTTATAATTTAAATTTCTATTTTATATTTTCCATTTTATATTTTATATATTATTTTTTATATTTTATGTTTTATATTTATATGTTTATATTTATATATTTTTCATTTAAAATAACGCTGATATATGAAAGAAGCCAAGAGAAGTTAACAAACATTTGACTTAAATATGTTTGTATGCTAAACTAAAGCAATTTGCAAGCATCTACTAATATATTAAGACAGTTTTTGCAGTCTTGAAAATATATAGAAATAAATAGCTGGAAGAAGCAGTTAAACTATGAAAGAAGCTAAGAAAGAAGTTCAGCAAAAAAGTGTTATGTTTGGCAAGCGGAAAGTCTAAAGCAATCATCAAGTTATCTATAAAAGTGTTGACTAATTCAATTTGTAATATAATTCAAACGCAAAAAGCATAAACAATAAGTTAATAGACAAGAAAAACGAAAGGAGAAGTTAAAAGGTAAAACAATGCTAGTTTCAAATTGACAGCAGCTTCGCAGAGTTCAAACAGATAACAATAAAAGCCATCAAAGCCTCTCCTAAAAGCAGTGAGCAATTTTCAATTGTTTTACAGGGTATTTCACAGTATTTCTCAATGGCTTTGACTTGCCGCCAAGTCGGAAATGATAACAATCTGTTAACTGTTAATAATCAACATCATAATTTTGCAAAACTTTGTGTGTGTCGTGTGTGTATAGTGTGTGTGTGTGTGTGTGTGTGGCAATCAAATGATGTATTTACTGCTTAGAGCTTATACAATGAATCATCAAGTGACTCTAATTATAAATGCCAGTCACAGTTCGGGTTTATTCAACACTTCAAACGTTATTTTGGCCCTTTTCTTCCTTGTTTTTTTTTTTTTTGTCATATGACAATTTGATGTTGCAACATTGTGAATGAATGAAAGGAGAGGAAAAGGGCAGTTTACTGTTTCCTCTGTTTCTTACCTTCTGCCACATTCTCTGCTCTCTCACCTCTCTTTGCCCTGCTGTTTCCTTCACTCGTATGTCATACATAAACCTATAATTAGAGAGCTGAGCTCTTGGTTTCAGTTTCAGTTTCAGAGTTCAGTATAAAAAAACCAAAATTCGGCTTCATTGAGTTTTTATTCTTAATTATAGAGAGAGCAAAACACAGTTGCCAGCGCGATGTAGCGCCCTCGTCAAACGTCTCGCATGGCAGCTGTGGATCAGCCACGCCCCCCCACCCTAATACAGCCTTAGTCCCGTCATCATAGTTTGGAAAACAAAAGACTCACAATCTAAGCCGAAAAAATCGTTGATGAAATGAAGTTCAAACTGGAAATGCGAGCACTCTAATCTTATTATGCGTCTCTTTTGTGCCAGTTCAAACGACAGCGAGTCCAGTCCAAGGGGTGTGGAGTGGCAGAGGGCCGGGGAAGGGGTGGGACGGTAGCTAGCAATGTGCGTCAGTTTCAACAAGACTCTCTCAGCTCGATCAAAGCCTATCATTATCATGTGAACTGATTGACTGACTGATTGACTGATTGACTGACAGCTGCGCTTTGTGGCCTTACCACCACCCCCCACCCCTCCGCGCCCTACCACACAAGGAGGTGAAGCGTGTGAACAGAACCATCCCCACCTCCCCCTTCCCCGCTGCTATTCTAAGCAACAGTTAAACTAACTTGAGGTTTACTTTGCTCAGTTACCAAGATTCAAGTCATCGATTCGCACCTGTTGTAGGGTAAGACAACCCAGTATCCATACCCCTGGACGCCGCTTAACCCTATTATGAATGCACTTTGCACAACGTTAACCCATTGTGTGCTTTAATTGCAACAGTCAACGACTTTTCTTCGATGTTGCAAGAAATTTGCATGAAGTTAACTTGAAAGACGTTGCCACAGAGTGTCTGTGTCTGTGTCTAAGTGTCTCTGTGTGTCTGTGTCTCTGTGTGTGCCAGTTCAATAGCATTTTGGCTACGTTTGCGTTCCCCTCCCCCCCTCCCCACAAAAAAAGAGAAGAAAATATGTGTAACAAGGCGCCAACAAGAACAACAAGAACAAGAACAACGTCGTCTGCTGCAATGCTTCAAATTCAAATTCAAATTCAATGACTACGGCTGCCTGCTTGTGCTGCCCCTCCCCGCCCACCACCACCCTCTTAGCAGCCCCTCCCTTGCTCGCAGTCAGCTGCGCCAGGATAAACATGTTAATTTCGAAAAATGCAAAATTCTATAATCCGATTTAATGTTTTATTCATTTTGCACAAAAGCTAAGATTAGGGGAAGGGAAGGGAAAGGGAAAATGAAGGAAAGAGAAGGGAAGGACAGGCAGGGGAGGGGCACAGAATAGAAGAGAAGAGAAGAGAAGAGCAGGGCAGAGCAGAGGAGCATTTGTGGAAACTGTGTGGCGATGGCTACCTGTGAGACACATGGACACACACAGTCACACTCGCAGACACACACACACACACACACACACACACATACACACAGTTCACTGACACACTCTCTCCGCTTGGCAATTAGAATTTCAAATTTATTTTTCCTATGCGCCGCCTCTTTGCCATTTGTTTTTGTCTCTTCAAGTCGCCCACAGATTGAAGTTCTATATACAAGCGCCCTATATATATAACTATATATCTATATATTTATATATATATATGTATATCTATGTATCTATATTTTGTCAATGGCAAAGTATATAACTCTGCTATGTATGTTTTTTATTTTTATCGACATTAACCTACATTGAGTGCCATTTTTTGCGCTCTCCTGTAAATGCGGCTGCTGTGCCTTATCCTTGTTAGATATTCAAATTATATAGAGCAGCACAGATAAAGGCAGAGTGAGATGCAGATAGAGTTGGAGAGAGAGAGAGAGAGAGAGGGAGAGAGATAGGCATGGCAAGGAAGTTGGAAAGAATCTTTTGCTTCTTTGTGTTTTTGATCTATCAAAATTAATGTGTAGAAAATAAGCAAACACAAGTGTGCAAAGCTATACAACAATATGCACCGACTGGCAGTTACCCTGTAAATATATTGAATTCAAGAAAAACACTTTAAAATAATTTATAAAAATTACAGGGCATCACAACACTTTGACTAAGCTGCCATAAGACAACTAATGCACATCACATAACTATAGAAATTGATATAAATCTTTAAAGTTGTTGTTGTTGCTGTTGTTGTTCAAGTTTTATCGATGAAGTTTTGTTGGACAAAAAAATCGCTTTCGGCAGTTTTGTCGCCTGTTTTGTGAAGTGCTCATCACCTCTTGTAATGTTATTTTGATTCGCCAGCTCATTATAATCTACAAAGCGATATAAAATAACAACAATAACAACAACAACAAAAACAAGAGCAATTTGAAAAGTTCTTCTTGTCCATTCTGATGGGTTGTTGCCCCCGTGCCTGCTGTGTTCCCCCCTCACGCCACTTACTTTTGGGTCTGAAGAGGACGCATCGTCGTCATCGTCATCGTTGTTGTCCCTCGCTAGCTGCGCATCTTTTGGCGCTGTTTTATTTACTTTTAATTTACTTTTAATTATAAATTCATGCTTTTCTTCATTGGGGGATTAAGCTTTAAATAACGGTAAACATAGCCCAAACACCCCCCTCCCCCTCCCTCCGCCCACCCCCTTTTCACTTTCTCATTTCCCCTATCTGTTTTTCTCAGTGTTTGTTTTGGCATTTCGAGAAATTTGTTTGGGGATTCACCATGAAATTCTATCGTCGATATGATTCAACCATCCCTCCCTCCCCCCTGGACAAACCTAAACCCGCTTTTGTTTAAACAGGCTCACATTTTAGTGGAGCATTACAAGAAAGAGGAATCCCCTGCCAAAGGAAATTAATTTCAAATTTCACTTTCAATTGTCAAAAAAATAAAAATAAAAATAAAAATAAAATAGAAAATTGACAACAAAATGTTCTGCGGTTCTGTTATCTTCTTCATTTGCATTTGCTATTGAAACTTTTATTTATTTTGTTTTATGTTTCTGTTATTGTTTAGGCTTCAACTAATTTAGTTGATTGCGTTTTGGCCCGTCACGCCCACTGTTCAATTTTTTGTTGGCATTGTAATCGCATTTGCAATGCAAAACTGCATTTGAAAACAGTTTGAAAAACTTTGAAAAGCGCACAAATTTTTGTGGCACTTTTAGCTTGCACATAGACTGTGCACATACCCTGTAGATGTGTGTGGGTGTGTGTGTGTGTGCATATTTGTTGCGAGTAACAAACAGTTGTGAGTTTTTTATGACTTGTTTTGTAGTTTTTGTTAATTTTTTATTTAATTTTGTAACTATTTTTGAATGCAGTGAGCTCTGTCTGCGTATACCCTGTACTGTGGCCCTTCCTTTTCTAGCTGCTATCGTTGCTTTGCCAGCTGAGCCTTAGACTCTGCTTCTTCGCCGGCTCAACGCCATCAACATCATCATCATCCCCATTTATACGCGCAAATATTTGCGCTTTACTGCGTATTTTTCTTTTCTCGTTTTTGTTTTGTTTTGCCATTTTTGCCTACCACTCTCTCTCTCTCTCTTTCGCTTTCGCTGCCTTTTCCTATGTGTCTCTTTCGGCGGCTCTTTGCCCATATAGATTCTCATTCAATGTGAATGCCGCGCAACGCATCGAGCCGAAATGAAAATGTTTAAATGAAAGATTGATTGGATTTTGATGAATTTCGACTACACACACACACACACACACACACATACATACGTTATCACACACACACACACACACACACACACATACACACTTCTCTTTTCATACAAGGTTCATCGCGCTTCCAAAAAAATAGAATTGATTTTTCCAGATTAAAGTAAAGTAAATCAAAGCAAATCAACTTTTTTCTTTTGCTCTCTCTCTCTCTCTCTCTCTCTCTCTCTCTCTCTCTCTTCCTCTCTGTTTTCTTTGCACAATTTTCAGGCGAATTTCCCTTTTGTGTGCGCGCTCGTTTGACTTTTCCTTTCTTTGCTATACAGTTTTTTCATCAGATATTTGCAAAACTGTCGCCTGTCCAGGCGGAAATTGCTTTAGCACATTGCATTGTTGCAAGTGCGTGTGCGTCATGCGGCATGCGGCATGCGGCATGTGGCTTGATGACGATTGCCCCACGGCCAAGTTAACAGACAAGTTAATATTCACATTTCCAATTAACATCCATAAAACCCAAAAACCGCATAGAACTGTAGCAACAGCGCTGTTGTGCTTCAAAGCGGAAATAGCTCGGAAATCTAGAATCAATTGGGAAGCAATTAGAGGCAATGGGGAGCAATGGGGGGTACTAAGTAGTAGGGGGAGTTAAGATCTAATTCTGAGCCTACTGCAATGCAGAGAAACTTGTAATTTATATTAAGTTGCATACACATATGTCAAAGTGTAGCTCTATATGAATTATTATTTATAATTTATTATATATAAATTATAAATCACACAAATTACTCATTTTACAAGGATTACCTAATTAATTAAGGCAATATATAGAAATACATATAAATCGTCTAGAAATACTTTACAATTTCTCTTCTATATCGCTTATAGTTTCTTAATTTTGTGTAGATAATTTAAGTAATTTAAGTAAAGATAAATGTACATTTCTTAAGTATCTCCTTATCTTCTCTTGTTATATATTTGCATAAATTGAAAAACATAATTTATTTGCACAATTTACTGTGTAAATATCTATTGTAAATGGTTTTCTGTTTGCCTCCTGCAAGTTTCATTACTGTGACAATCGTAGATATGCTAAAGCATTTATTCACGAAAGCTGCATTGGCGCCATCTAGCGGTGGGAGTTTGACAGGTCTGTTTTGTGTGTGTGTGTATTTTAATGAGTTAGATATAACTCATAGTTATTGTAAACAGGGTATCTGGCAGTGCACCATACACACAACTGTTTTAAAGTTATTCACGAAAGCTGCATTGGCGCCATCTAGCGGTGGGAGTTGGACAGGTCTTTCCTTGTACTCGACGTATATTTTAATGAGCTGACTGTAACTCATGCTTGTATATAGGGTACACACAACTGATTTTATGAATCATAATGTGAATCATTTTGTGAATCATTTTGACTAATGCAACAACAACAATAGATTCATGCTGTATTCTCTGTTTTTGTTGTTGTTGCTCGACCGCACGCATGAAAACTTAAAGTGGACTCTGGATGGTCGCTCGGGGCATCATTAGGATCATATGTCATCTCTTTGGCCTAGGCAACACGGTGTGGTATGTGGTATGTGGCATGCGGCATGAGGCATGTGGCATGTGGCAAGCGACTCGCACACGGAACTAATGAATTTTTCATAAATTGCCAACCACTGCGTTTGTTGTTGCACGTCACAAGTTGAGTTTGCTGAGTGGTGCGCTCAGTGGTGCGCCTGGTGGTTGCTTCTCAACGACGCGTCGTTGTCGCTGTTGCCTTTGGCTGCAGTTGACACAAAAACCAGATTAAAAGATTATGTTGCAAATTAACTCGGGGGAGGCGAGACAACAGAATTCTGCAATGTGCCACGCCCACAAGCGGCCTGTGTATTTATGATTAGATGAGCGAGATTTTAGACCCTTTTTTTTGGGAGAGAGTGAGAGGGGGAGATGGAAGCGAATTGGAATTGTGTGTCCCATTTTGGGTGGTTGTTGTTGCACTTGCAGCTGCGTTGCTTGCCGCATTCGCTGTTCCCTTTGTTTTCTTTTTTTTTTTTTTGGCGAGTCCAACATGCCTCGTCTAATTCAATTTATGCCCCTCGTGCAAATGGAAAATGGCATTTTCATATTTTCGTTTATGTATTTTGCTATTTTCTATATAATATAGAGATTTTTTATTTACGATCAAGTGAAAGCGAAACGAAGGACGATGAGGACCATTGGCCACGTGCTGAGTGCTGAGTGCGACGACCCGCTGTGATGTCCTGCGTGTCCTGCGTGTCCTGCGCGTCCTTCCGCCAACTATTTCCATTTAATATTTTCTTTGCTTTCGTTTTGGGGGTTAGAGGAAATTACTTTGCCTTTGGGCGTCTTTGATTTCTAACCACCTCCCCCCCCTCCTCCCATGGCCTCTTGCTTCTGGCCCTGCCCCTTGCTCCGGCCCTTTGCCATTCACGTCTCGCGCAATTTCCGTTATTAGCTCGATTGATTTTATTGCAACATGGGCTTATTTCAATTTCTAATCATAGTCGCTTTAAAGGGCTGCAGCTGCAACAAGCCACAGCAGGTGGCAGTCTCCTGTACTTGCCACTTAACGCTTGCTGCTTGACGCTTGCCTCATGTCTACTACTTGCCACATCCTTTATGCTCTATGCCTGCCATCGCCTAATTCTCGCTGGCAAACACCTTTCTCATTGTTCAGTGCAGACGCCACTTGCCACTTGCCGCTTGCCCCTTGCCACATGCCGCCTGCTGCCTGCCGCTTGCTGCCTGCCACTTGTCACTTGCCACTCGACAAACAATTAATAAGCGCTTGCAAAATGTTTGAGCCGCTTATCGCGTTCCTTTCACGCTCCAGCCCCACAGAAGAGTTTGCTTGCAGGCCATGGCTAAGCTCTGTGGGAACAGCGTCTGGGCACAACAACTCGACTCGGCCATACCCTGCAAATATTATATATAGAATTTGCTAAAGCTTTGTACATACTTCCAGTTAGCTTAGTTTAGTAAAATAAAATGAAAATATAAAAATATTTTTATATTTGCAAAAATAAATATATATTAGAATTATCATACAAAAATAAAAATGCAAATTCTCACATCTTAAACGATTAATAAGTTATTGCCATTCTCTGAAGCAAACTTAAGAACTGATAGTTTAAACTTTGCCTTGAATTTAACAGGCAAGTCTGTCTTTGTCTATAAGGAATATCACGAATGGGAATATATATGTATACTTTATTTTGTATAATATTGTGTTTAATAAGTATTACATTTACTTTATTTATTTTATTTAATTTATTTATTGTATTTATTATATTTATTATATTTATTATATTTATTATATTTATTATATTTATTATATTTATTATATTTATTATATTTATTATATTTATTTTATTTTTTTTTTTTTTTTATATTGTATATATATATAGAATAGATAGGGTATAGAGAACTTATAAAAATTAGGATGATTTTTGTACTTTATAAATTTACTTATATCATATATTTTATGAAATCAATATTTGATACGTTAATTTGTTTATCTAGAGTAAAGAAAATTATTGAATTATTATTATTATTGATGATTGAATATATGTATATTTATATATATATATATTTATTAATTTGTTTATCAGAATCGCTTAAAATATTTTAAAGAATATTATTTAAAATTAAGATGATATTTTATATTTGAGTTTATTTATACTTTGTATCAATTTAGATATATTGATAGAGAACTTAAAAGAAAACGTATAGGATATTTTTTATATTTGATTTTATTTACATGTCAGCAGCTTTTGCAATCAAGAACACATATATAGTTTATATATATACATATGTATGTACATATATCTTTGTTTATATAGGATAAATATAGAGAAAGGTGTTTGTTGTGCTTCTGTAAATAATTGAACAGCAAGTGACAACAATTAAAGTCGCTTGTGTAAACTTGAAGCGCAGAGTTTTGAATATTTAATAAGAACCTAAACAAAAAAGTGCGAAATGCAGGCAAAGTAACTAGTTCAAAGGAAGGTGAGCAAGACGGGGGCCGCAGGCATAAAGGTGGGCAGAGGGGGGGGGTGTCATTGTCAAACAAAGCCAAAAGTGCGGCGTTTGTTGATAATGACGGTTGTTGCCCTTCTTCTTCTTGTTGCTGTTGCTGTTGTTGTGGCTGGTGGCGTCGCTAAATTATCAACTCACAAAAAAAAGCGACAGAGGAACAGCGAGAGTGACAGAGAGGGCAGCAGATAAAGATAGAGAGAGAGAGAGAGAAAAAGAGAACCCAACCCAGGTCGAGGCAGCAAATCGCCCCTTAATAATATTAATTCCGCCGTCATAACAAAATTTAGCGTGGCAAACGCTGAGCATTGATGCTGCGGAGTATGAGAAGGTGTGAGGAGAGGATGACGTGGATGACAACGCTGGCAAAAAAAAAAGGATGAAGCAAAGCGCTGAAAAAATGCTTTGATCATTGGCAGCCGCCGCTGACGTTGCAGCCACCCACGCCCCCTGCACGATACACATACAGACCCTTTTGTTTGCCCCCCCCTTTGGCTGCGACTCACAACGTGCAACGCTGCCCTTGCCACACCGCATGCTCAACCTGAAGCTTCAAGCCTTCAAGTTGTCCATTATTGTTGTTGCTGTCGCTTTTGCTGTTGCTGTTGTTGTCGCTGCTCCCTCGGGGTGTTATTAGTCACATGGCGGCGGCATCGCTCAGGGGGCAGAGGCTGTGGCAGCCGACTGCGGCAGGCTGTTGACTGGGGTTGCCAGTTCGCTTGGCTTGCTCTCGAATCGTTTTATATTTTCATTTTTTTTTTTTTTTTTTTTTTTGCAAAATCATCTGCCATGAGAGCGTGTAACTGATAGCAGTATCCACTCTTCCCCCTCGCAATCTTGCTGTCCCTCCCACTATTCCCCCATTAACGGCCAGAGAACGGACTGTTGCTGTTTTTCTTTAGATCATTAACGTTCGGTTTGCACGCTTAGGTTTCACTCGCGGATGCAGTTGGCCAAATAATGAAGCACAACGAAAATGGAAAAAGCGTTGGAAAAACGAGAGAATAGCCGCAGTTTAAACACGCAGAAAAAGTTGGCAACAACAAAAATTTGAAATTTTCAGTTTTAAAACCAGAAAATTCAACTTGCGCACAACAATTTAAGAGGCAGCAAAAGTGCTTAGAACACGATAAAACACCATAAACACCATAAAAATGATAATCAATTAATTAATCAATCAATAATTTGTTCACTGAATACATAGAACTGTTTTAGTTTAGAAGAAAATTTTAACGTTTTCAGAAAAAAAAAAAAAAAATATATATATATATATAAAATAAAAGAAATTAGTTAAATGTAAATTTATTATTATTATTTTTAGACCCGGTACCCAAAGGGTACAGGGGCTTATGTATTTGTGCTATGTATGTAACAGGCAGAAGGAAGCATCTCCGACCCTATAAAGTATATATATTCTTGATCAGCATCAATAGCCGAGACGATATAGCCATGTCCGTCTGTCCGTCTGTCCGTCTGTCCGTCTGTCTGTCCGTATGAACACCTAGATCTCAGAGACTATAAGAGCTAGAGCTACCAAATTTGGTGACAACACTCCTATAATGTGCACGCAGATCAAGTTTGTTTTAGAATTTTGCCACGCCCCCTTCCGCCCACGCAAATCGAATAAAACGTATAACTAGACTCCATATATAGCTACATACTTCAGATTTGGCACACATAATGTGTGCTCATGTCTGGACATTTTGTGAAAATTGCATGAAGATCGGACCATAAACAAAGCAGTTAATAAGATATCTAATTACCACAAGCTCATGGCAGCTTTAGCGACAATTAATTGCATTAAATGTAACAACAACAAAAACAAGACATTCTGTGCGAGTACCCGAGTTCAAGTCTCGGTGCTGACCATTTTTTATTTCACTTTTTTTTTTTATATTTATAAAAATTAACTTTTTACTATTATTTTATTTATATATATGTTATTAATTTTGCCAATATGTCATAAGAAGAAGAAATAACAAAGTTTTGTTAGAAATTTGATTTCAAATATATGTATGCATGTACACGCATATGCAGCAATGCAAAAAAAGTAACGGCATTTCTCTCTCAGTTACCGCCGCTCTCTATTCCCCCTCTTTTCTAAAAGTGATCGATATTCAGAGAGAATCATTGAAGTAATAGAAACTTGCAAAACGGACAATGAGAGGAATGCGAGAATATGTTATGCATTTGTCAGGCTTTGACGTCAGTTGCAATGGCGCAGGTGCTAGAGCGTTAGCACAGCATTCAGGAGATCCTGAGTTCGAGTCTTGGTCGATTTGTCTTGCTTATTACAAAATATTTGATGTGATGAAGTGGTGAATAATCTCTTCTTTTTATATTTTACATGAAAATATGAATGCTGCTTAGACAATTCTTTTCGAGTGGAAAAGCATTGCCCTCAAATTAACATATCACGCTTGCCATTAATAATCTTTGTATTATTATATTAATACTTATTGTAATAATAAGTTGTATATAACGGCATAGATATGAATACCGGGTCTTATACTGTCGAGCACCTCGACTGTAACTTTTCGACTGGTTTTTTATAATTTAACTATTATTTTATTTTTATTAATTAGTCTTTCATAATCATTATTAAATATTTATTACTTATTTATTTTTTTTTATGTCATTTATTTTATTTATTTAATTGATTAATATCAAATTTTTAATTTATTATTTATTTATTTTATTGAATTTATTTATTAATATTTATTAATTTACAATTTATTATTAGTCGAATATCCCCTCTAATTTCGTATTTATTATTTGTCAAATATTATTTATTATTTACTATTTATCATTTTTATTTATTTTATTATTATTATTATTTATTGCTTATTACTTATGATTTATTTATTGTTTATTATTAATTATTTCTTATTTATTAATTATTATTTCGTTTTTTTCTTATTTATTGCTTATTTCTTATGTTTTTGTTTAGTATTTATTATTTCTTATTTCTTATTAGCACTTTTGGAAAATCCCCAATATAATATAATGTTGGAAAATTGTAAATTATAGATGTATTCTCTCGGGAAATTGCCTCAAGTGTCTATGACAACTATGACTATGAGCAGCATATGCCTGTCACATTTCAATTTGCTTCTCTTCCCACACATATATCTCCCACATTTCTCGCTTCTCTCACATATTTCTCACACAACTGTGCAATCGTTTTGCCTTGTATATCACAGTTTCAAGTCAATAAATTTGGTATTTGTTTCTATTGTTCTAGACGTTCTTTTCTTTGCTTTATTTTTATAATTTTTCTTGGTTTTTTTTTTTTTGTTCATTTTCCATTTTTTTTTTTTCATTTTATTTTCAACATTTTTTGTTGTTTAAATTTTTAATTTTGATATGTGTTGCGTGTGTGTGCGTGTGTTCACTTTGTGTGTGCAAAAAGGGCCAACCGCTACTTTGCTGTCCCCCTACACCCACACTTTCCCCTCGGCCCCCTTGCCGGGTCATCCAGCCCTCGCTCGTTGCGTGCATTGAAGCATAAGCAAAGTGCAAATCGGGGCCGCTGCACACTTTCCAAAAAGGAAAATTGTGCAAAAAAAGAAAAAGAAAAAGAAAAAAAGGCAAAATTATATACACACACACACGCACACACACACACACACATAGTAATATGCGTATAAAAAAAATGGAGAAAAAAAATAGAAATAAATCGAGTATAAAAAATTGTTTCAAGGGGTTGCAATTCGTTTGACAGCGCTTCGTGAATTCTTCTTCCTTCACTTCTCTTTCCTCCCCGTCTCCCCCCTCGCACCCAGTCACTTTGTCCCTCTCTTTTGCTGTTGTTCCTCGCTTGTTGCTTTTACGCTCGATAAAAATTGCTCATGTGTGTGTGTGTGCGTGTGTGTTGGTGTGTGTGTGTGGTTCTGCCCTGCCCTGCCCTCTATACGCCCATTTGGTTGTGCAGGCGTGATTACCTGCCTGCCCCTTAGCTATAGCTCTCCTCTCCTCTCCACTCCTCTCCACTCCTCACTGCTTCACAGAACCACGCAGCATGCACCACCCGCTTGTCTGTTAGCCCTGTCTTCTCTTTCTTCCTCTTCTTCGTAGAGAGAGAGAGAAACAAAAAAAAACCAGAAAATTTAATAAAAGCGCAAATTAATTTTGCGTTCAACCCTCGTTGATTTTTTTTTTTTTGCTTTTCCCTTCTGCGTTTTCTTCTTCTTATACTTTGCCAACTGGCCTGCTGCTTCTTCTTCTATCTCAGTTGTCCTCTAGCTAGTTACAAGTTTGTTGTTGTTGTTGTTGTTGTTGTTTTTGGGGGGGAAAACTTTGGGTTTCTCTTGCGGAGTTTGAGTTTGGCGCTGCTGCGCTTAATTTATGGTCTCTGGGGCCCTGTCTACAGATTTATGCATAATTTGTAAATGAATGTCAGAAACTAATTAAATTGATTTGCCTGCCTGCGTCCACAACACACTCCTCGCCGCCCCCTGCCCACTCATCATTCCTCTCTCCTCTCTCCTCTTCAGTTGCTGTCTTGTCTCTCATTTTTCTTGCTGATTTGGCGCCTTTTGTCTCAAACTTCTTTTGTGTCAAAGCATAAGATGGAGCGTAATGTGAGAAACAATGAAAGGGGCGAGTGTGTGGTGGGGTGGGGGGGGGTGTCGGGGACTGTTGGGAGTCACAGCGAAAGTGTGCAGAGATTTAGTCGCTTTAGTTTGTCACTTGAGACAGTGCTCAAGTATGGATTGCATTAACATGAGAATGGAATAACTAAATACTTGCCAGAGACAAAGACACAGACAGAGAGAGAGAGGACGCACAGAAAGAGAGGAAATGAAAGGCAGATTGCTTACAACTTCACTCTCTTGTTCAAGTCGATCAAGTCGCAGGCAGAGAGTGTCTACTCTTCTCTATCTCTTTCTAGTCTATTTGTCTTTCTCTATCTTCCCGTTGTCTTTTACTTCTAACTGTTTATTCCTTGATTCTGTTTGCTATATCTTTCTTCTTTGCTTTCTTTCTTTCTGTCCTTATGTCTCTTCGTATCACTCTCCGTATTTCTTTCCCTTTCTCTCTCTGTTCATATCTGTCTTAATTCCACTCCCTATTTCCCCTCCACTTCCTCTCTATTCTCTCTCTCTCTCTCTCTCTCTCTCGCATTTCTAACACTATCTCTCTGCATCTCTGTCTTGCTCTTTCCATCTCTCTTTTTCCAGCTATATCTCTATATATCTAGCTCAATATATCGTTCTACCTCTCTCTATCGCTATATCTCCATATTTTTCTCTCTATATATATCTCTTCTCTCTCTCCCTCTCCTATATGTCTCTCTCTCTCTCTCTCTCTCTCTCTTTCTCCCTCCATATCTCTCTCTCTTTCCCTCACGCTCTCACTGTCTTCAATCTTCTGTCTACTCTGCTCTGCCTTTTGATCTCTTAGTGTTCTGCTTTACTATATCCATTTCTCTCCGCTCTTCCCTGTTAACTTTCCTCCTCCTCTTTCTCCCCTCCTCTTTCACAATTCTCTCACAATTTATTATCACATGCGTTGCTCCAATTGTGTTCGATCTACAATTCCAAAACAGTTGAAAAGTAACTTAGTGAAATCCCAGTCATCCATCTAGATTCTAGAACATGCAACCAACTCTGAACTAAACAAAACTAAATTGGGAAAAGGTTAAACTCAACAAAATCCAACGAAAACCCAACGGAAACTCAACGAAACTGAACGAAACTCTGGCTACTTTAGGCAAATTTCAAATGATTGCCTGTCGCCCGGAAAACGAGGCAACAGTAACAATAACAATAACAATAACATATTTGATGATGATGATGAAATCACATATAATATAAAAGGAAATTTAGCTGAGCAGCAGCAGGAGTAGTGGCAAAGCGGAGAGAGGGGAGGGGGTGGAATGTAGGAGCAGGAGAGAGTTTAGCTAGAAGCGTTTGTTGCAGTTGCCCATTGGCCATTCGTCTGTTTTGTAAAGTTTTGTGAATGAAGGCGGCAAATGTGTACAATATACACACAGACACACACACACATTGACACACACACATACACCCATACACCCATACAGTGAGACAACAAGTGGAACAAACTATAAGTTAGTTTTTGAAATTCTCCATCCATTGTTCGAGCTGCTCATTCGGTTGGGGGTCAAGTCGTGTCCGCAGCGCACAACGCAAAACTAACAACGCCCAAAACGTGATTTTCGCAAAATGTTCACACACACATACACACAGAGAGACAGTGAGAGAGACAGAGAGAGAGAGAGAGAGAGAGAGAGAGAGAGAGAAGCAGATAGAAGGCAAAAGTAGTTGAGAAAGGGAGAGGCATCCCACAGGTCGGTTTCGGTCTCGCGGATCGCGGTCATAACCCCTCCCAGCTCGCCACCCCTGCTCCCCCCTCCTTGCTGCTGCTGCTCGTTTCTTCTTTACTCCCCCCTTCCCATCCGTTGCTGTTCCTTTGCCGCAGCTAGAGCAAGTTTTCTCCTCGGGAAACGTAGACAAAGCCAAACAAAATTACACGCTGTGCGGAAACGTGCTAGAAAAATGAAGCGCGAAATCAATAATAATCCACACACACACACACACACGTGGCATGAGCAGGATGCAGAGCGGTAGGGAGAGGAAGAGGGATAGTGGGAGTGGCAGTGGGAGTGAAAGAGAGAGCAGGAGTAGTGTGGGCGAAATTACAAATGAAATTGGCGCACAAAAGACAACAAACTACAAAAACGCTACGTGGCCGCAGCGACTAATGCAACAAGAGTAACAACAACAACAACAACAACAACGACAACAACCACTACACACACAACACATACACACAAAGAACAACAACAAAGTGTTAGCGCAGTTTGTCAAACAAATCAGCGCAACTAATTGATTGGACCCAGAGTCCAAAACGGAACAACGTTGCTGCCACTTGCCGCCGCCAACACTTGCAACCTTGCAACTTGCAACGAGCGGAAAATGAAACTGAGTTGCACTAACTGAATACAGAGATTTGATTTAACGACAGCATTTAATGGCACACACACACACATACACACACAGAGAGAGAGAGAGAGAGATGCATAGACAGAGATGTAATTGACAGATTGAAGGTGGTGGAACAACGAAGGAGGAAAGATGGAAAGAGGGAAAGGTGGAGATTGAGATGGATTAACAAATTGAAATAAGCAGCGAAATGGTGTGAATGCCGACGAATGCAGATAGACAGATGACTCTAAGAAAATGTAGATAAAATTAGAACAGTCAGATGAAAGATACAAAAATATATGCGAAAGATAGAAAAATATGTATATGAAAGATGCAAGATTAGTATAATAGGTAGATAAAAGATTACAAGTTAGATGAAAAATACAAAAATATATGTGAGAGAGATAGACAGTTAGGTAAATGATATGCAATAGATTGAAAGATAGATAAAATATACAAAATATCTATACATATGATAGATAGAAAGAAAACTGCAGAGAAGGCAGATGATAGATACAAGATATGTGAGAGATAAAAATATATGATTTACAAGATATGAGTTTGATGAAAGAGTAACACTTATAAAATAATAATAATAAAATAATGATAATAATAAAATAAAGTAGCTACAATAAATATGATAGATTGAAAGCTAAGAGCATAAGGAGTAAATGGAAGATACAAGATATGTCATAGACAGAAATATAAAACTATAGCTATAATATACAAGATGTGGTATTCGACATCAGTTGATGATAGATAATGAAAGAAAGAAGAAAGATAATAACAAATATATTTAATATTAGTCAAAACACTGAGAACATTATATAAAGTTATAAATTGATAAATAATTAATACGAAGTAAGAAGAAAATCATGCACATAATATAAAAACAATCATAAAAGAAATAATTAATTAATAGAGAAATAAATAAATAAACATTTTGCGAGATAGAAACGCAATCTGTGCAATTCAACATCTAGGCAAAGAATTCTCAAGAGAATATTGTAAAGTACAAAAGCAACAATGTCAATAAGTAAAGAAACAATTAAAAGACACAAATAATTGCAATAATTAATTAATTCTTTGACGCGCTTAATTACTTGCTTACTTGAGAGAAAGTGTCTCTAAAGCTACTCACTAAAAGCAACTGCAACTCTCTGATTAATCTAATCATTGACAAGTTAGTTTTTATTTATATGTTTTTCTGTTGACTTAAATTCATTGCAGAGATTTAAAATATGTATTTAATGTCAGAGCTTTAATTGCATTCAATTTGCATTTTCAACATGGACAACTCATAAAAATTCAATTGAGAAAAATGCTTCTGTTCGAGTGATTTCTGAGTGATGTTGATGCTGTTGCTGTTGCTGTTGCTGACTCTGGCAATGTATGTCACAGAGAGTAAGCAATTATTTTGTTATTCTCAACACACACACACACACACACACACAAACACGCACACACTTCACACAACAACATGAAATTGTTACAAAAATGTTTTTTAATTCTTTTTATGCGTTGCATTTAAATAAAAATTAAATTAAATGCACACTTAAAACAACAGCAACAGCAACAGCAACAATAGCAAACAATTTGCTATGGCAACAACAATTGTAGCAGCAACAGCAACAACAACAACAAGCGACAACTACAAAATACTATTTGAAGTTGCAAAATGCGTTGCACTCAAAAGTATGCAACATTTTTTTTCATTCGCCTTTTTTCCTTTTTTTTTTTTTTTTTTTTTTGTTGCTGTTGCATGTGCAAAAAAGCGCAGAAAACACAATTACAACAACAAGAAGAAGAACAAAAAAATGGTTCGTCGAGTGCAGCGGAAATGAGGGCGCAGTAAGCATGTCAAAGAGCGGTGGGGGGTGGGCATGTGTGGGTGGAACAGAGGTGTAGTAAAGGGGCGGAGGGAGTGGGCTGACTGATTCGGGGTCAAACAGTGTTGGGGCTGGTCAACAACAACCGCTACAACAGCAAGTAATAATGCAAAGGATATATACAGGCACACACAGATACACACACACACACACACACACACACACACAGATAGACGACGCACCATTGCTGCCACATTTATGCACAGGAAGCATTTGTAATGCCCCCTGGCGACGCGAGTCTACACACACACACACACACTCTCACATGTGCCCCAAACTCTTGTCGGCAATACCTTGTGCCATCTCCCTTCTTTTCTGTCGCTCTCTCTCTCTCTCTCTATCGTTCTGCCTATCTTTTTCAATCTGCCATTGCTTCCCTTTCACTCTGCTACTCAAGTGAATCCATCGTCGCCTGCTGGTCAAGTGATATACAAAACTAATTAACAACGAATTTTCAATGCCCTCTCTCTCTCTCTCTCTCAAGCAACTCAAACTCTAAGCATCAACAATTCAAATGAAAGCTTCAAGTCTTGAGCAAGTGCAGGCAAATTTAAAGCTTTCTTAATTAAGAAATTATAGCTAATAAATCGGTGGATTAAAGTAATCTTTAGACATTTTTTACAGTGTCAATAACGAGTTTATAAAGCTTTAGTTTAACGAGCAGCTGGAAAGCTGCCTATGAAAAGCTCAAGTGCATGATCATAGAAAGCTTAAAAGCAGCCATCTGTCGTCTGTCATCTTTCAAGCTCATATTTTAACTTAATAAATCCCCATGATCAGTGTGAATGCTTTGTACTATAACAATAACCTTAAAGAATGTTCTGCTAGAAGAGCTTTTAAGCTTCTATGAATCTTCTGTAGACACGAGACTGATCACATTAAGTCTATGCCACAAAAGCTTCATATAAAAGCTCAGAGATAAATGCTTAATCATTGCATTGCTAAAGCATTGCATAGTCTAATTAATAATTAGTTAACAAACTCAACTTGGAAGCCGCAATTTTGATTAGTAGAAGACTGTAGAGTGTTATGTATTATATGCTGCATAAAGTTACGTAAGAAAAGCTTCGCTCGAACGCTTTTAAGTTCGCTTCGAACTGAACTCAATCATAGAGCTAAAGCTGCCGCAATACACTGCAATTTGTTTGCTGTTACAAAACAGTTTTTGTGGTACGCCCCGTTGCGTGTAAAGTTGCTCCGTTGTCCCTTTGCCCCATCCCAGAGACATTAGCTCGCCTCCGCCCCGCTCCCGCCCCTCCCTGCTACTTGGAGCAACCCACAGTGGCGCTGAGGTGCCGCCGTCTCGACCCGCTTGGCAGACTGTTTATGGTTTTTGGCTACAACTTAATTTAAATTGTTTAATTCTATTATTGTTGCTAATAAATCAGAGGCACAGCTTGCGCTGTTCGCTGGCTGGCTTAGCGTTTGCTAAGCTGCCCCCCACACACACACACACACTTACACACACACACCCACACACACACAGCGCATACACAGGCACATTTATCTTGGAGAGAGTGACTGAGTGATGGAGAGAGAGAGAGGGAGGAAGGGAGAGAGCGAGCGAGGCGTGTACTGCCTGCTGTTGTCGTTGATTTTGTTGTAAGCGGCTTTGGCCCCTATAACTTGCTTCTCTCTCTCTCTCTCTCTATCTCTTTCTACGCCTCTCTCTTCCCTCTCTGTTCATTCTTTCATTGCATACTTTTTGACGCTGTATGTATATATTTTAGTTATAAATTACGCTGATCTGGTTGCTCGCTTTGACTCTCGTAAATTTGCAGCTTGATTTTAGGTTGATTTGCAAATTTTGGATATGTATTTTTTCCCCTTTTTGGGGGCAGAGTAGGAGCAGTGGATTTAGTTGTAGATATAAAGGGTTTAAGCCTGCTGCTCTTGTGTTAATATGCTTTATTTTTGGTAGTCACAACAGATTGCCGAACGCGTCAATCGCCATTTTGTCGACCCGTTTTCCGGTTTACCAATTGCCAATGGCCAATGGCCAAATGCAAAAAAAAAAAAAAAAAAAAAAAAAAGGCAATGAAAAAAAATAATACTCAAATGAAAAACACAACACCAGAAAGTTTTTGGCCCGCACGCAACCGCATGTCAAATGCAGGCCACGCTGATGACCAAGTGGGTGAACTGGGATTCAGTTTTATATTTTTTTTTTTTTGGGAGTAGGGGGCGGGGGGTTGCGGGATCTGACCAAGCACTTGACCAGCTGGCGACCGCTTGACATGGCCATAAATAACAAAGCCAAAATGGCGTCCAAAGCACACAAAAATTTGACAAGAGCGTACCAAATGTGATATGTCAAATGCACTCCAAAAACTCGCTGCCATTCTGATATTCTGTCATGATGAGCTGCTGCTCTAAAAAGCGCCAGAGACAACGAGCATGAGAGAAGGCGTGGAAGAGAGACAGAGAGACACTGAGTCAGAGTGAGAGCGAGCAGAGTTAAGGGAGCGGTTTAGCGAACAACCATTAAAGTTATAGTTATAAATAAATAAAAGCATTGCATACTTTGCAATTTGCTGTGAGAGAGACACACATAAAAATGTCACAACTGGCGACAAAACTCCATAAAAAACGCCTTTGTCAGAGTTTTGTTTAAAAAATGCATTTTGGGAATGCGTTTCAAGGCAGTCAGTCAGTCTATAGACTGACAACATTAGAAATTAAAACTATGCAATGTAATTAAAGTACTGCTTGTTTAAGTACATGTCTTTTTAAATATAAACATATGTATGTACACATGAAATATTGCTGCAAATTACTGAATTTGAACTTTGTGTTATTTGCAATTTATAGCTGGTTCTTCAATTAAATAAACATTCTTAGAGTTTATAGTATATTAATTTGATATTTTTCTGAAATAATTTCGAAATATAAATATATTTAATATGTATTTATATATTTATATATTTATATATTTATATATTTATATATTTATATATTTATATATTTATATATTTATATATTTATATATTTATATATTTATATATTTATATATTTATATATTTATATATTTATATATTTATATATTTATATATTTATATATTTATATATTTATATATTTATATATTTATATATTTATATATTTATATATTTATATATTTATATATTTATATATTTATATATTTATATATTTATATATTTATATATTTATATATTTATATATTTATATATTTATATATTTATATATTTATATATTTATATATTTATATATTTATATATTTATATATTTATATATTTATATATTTATATATTTATAAATTCATGTTTATTAAATTTTTGAATTTTAATTATAAATTTGTCTTTCGACCCAACTACACATAATAGTAGATCTGGGATTTTCTCATTCAGTCTCATATCACTTATGTGCGATTCCTGATTTTCGTTAAGCTGAAAATCCATTGAAAATCTGCAATTTTAACAACAACATTTTTAATTGCATACTTTTGTGCGCAGCTTTTAACAATATTCTTTGCCAAAGAAACTGTAAATATATTTATATGTAAATATACATAAGTAACAGTATATATATACACACACACACACAGAGACAGACAGCAAGTCATCAAACAACATTCGTGTGCGTGTGCGCCTGTGTGTGTGTGTGCGTGTGTTTGCGGTAATTTTACTCTTTTGTCTTGTAAATCGCAGCGCAGAAAACGAGACAAAAAAGTGCTGCATACTTGCGGGCGGCGCGTGAAAAACAACTGAGCGAGAATGTGTTGCATATTTAAATGGGTAACTGCAGTTGCAGCAATAAAAATAACAACAACTATAACAACATGGTGCCCTTATCGAGCGCTGCCTGCGTCGCTGCCGACGTCGACGTCGCTGCTTGTAGCTGCATTTCCGCTTAATGTTGAGCGATAATAAAATACAAACAACAGCAGCAGCAACAGCAACAACAACATGCAGCTGGCTGCTGGGCAACGATAATGAAACAATGGACACACACACACACACATATGCATTGATTTATGTTTTTTAATTTAAAATTTCCGCATCACTTAACCGTTAAAAATAATAATAACAATAACAGCAACAACAACAGCAGAAAAACACAATAACAATAACAATGGCTTTTGTGTATAGTGCACCTCAACCTTGTCCCCCTTGATCACCTCTACACCCACAAAAAAAATGGAGAAAAAAAAAAAAAAATATATATATATATATATATATATATATATATATATATATATATATATATATATATATATATATATATATATATATGTATATATTTATATATATAAAAATATATATAGAAGAGATTTAAATATTATTAAAATTGTGAAAAACTTTGAACATGTTTTAATTTCCGTATTACAAGCAACCTTACTCTCTCCCTCTCTCTCCCCCTCACTCTCTCTTTCTCTGTGTCCCTCCTTTGCTCACTTGTACTCATGCTGCCTGTGTTTCTCTTATGCTCTTGCAGATTGGTCGGCCACCAACAACAGATGCCACAAAGTATGTCAACTGGCAGCAACACAATCGGCCATGGTGGCATCGATCGCGGCGGCGTCGGCGTCGGCGTCGGGATGCCAATGGGTGGCGGCACAATGCCTGGCGGCGTTGGCGGTCAAGGTGTGGGCGGCCCTCAAGTATCGGTCGGTCCACCGGGCAGCGGCGGACCGGGTCCCCATTGCCAGATAAGCGGCTCACAGCCATTGGTTATGCCTGGATTCCCATTGCGTAATTCGCACTCAGCGCATGCACCGCATTATTCGCCATATTCACCATCCAGGTAAGCATATCTATCCTATCTATCTATCAACCATCGTCGGTATGGTGGGGTAGACCAGAGAAATGGTCGAGTCACCCTTGACTGGGTCAGACAGCGGGTCAATTGCTCGCTCTGATTGTCAAATTAATAAATCCCAGACTCAGACAATATACACTCGATTGAGTATTGCATATTGAGCACTCGACTGCGGGTGTTATCAGCGTCACATTGCAGCTCTTTGGCGGAACAACTTCTCATTTCGCTTCTCGCAACTCCCGCTTGTACTTTTCCCCCTTTTCAATCTGCATTTAAATTTCATATTTTCAAACATTTATGTGTATTTTATCTTATTTTCATCACCAATTATCGCTTCTCTCTCACGTGTTCAGGCAGCTTGATCGCAGCTTCTCTTTTCACTTCTTTCGCTCGCTCATATTGTTACTTGCTATTTCGATTTTATCACCGTTTTGATATGATGAAACTTATTATTTTGCCTCTCTCTCTCACTTTCTCTGATCTTATTTAACTTCTCTTTTCGCTTCTCTCAGCTGCCGCTTCATTTTCTTTCTTCTTGTTTAGTCTCCATTTCATTTCATTTTCTTTCTTTTTTGAATTATTGATATGCACAGATCAGACGTATCTTAGCTTATCTATTCGCTTCTCTCAACTACTCATATCTTAACTTCTTATTGTTCCACAACATTATTTGCCTTTTTGCTATTCTCACTCACGCTGAGCTTATATAACTTCTCTTATCGCTTCTCTCACTTGCTCAGCTAGAGTATACCTTTCTTTATAATTCCTCTCACTTAATTTCATATCATGCAACTTTACACAACGCTTAGCTGAGTTACTTTAACATCAATTACTTCTCTCTTTGCTTCTCTCATATCATATTTAATCTCAAAGACTTGTTCCTTTCCTACTCTCAGTTATCTATCTATCTGTTATAACATCTTGCTATTCTTTGCGCTTCTCTCAGCCATGCCTGTATAATATAACTTCACATTTCGCTTCTCCCAGTTACACTGACATTCTAACTTCTCGTTTTGCTTCTCTATCTCTTTAATATCCTTAATATCATCGCAAGTCTGCAGTCTAACTTATCTGAGCTTTTTTGTCAATATATGAGATTTACATTTAGCTTCTCGCTCACAGCATAACTTCTCATTTGCTTCTCTCTCTTTTCTCATGCCTCGCTCTTTAAACAGGCTAATAACCTGGCTCATTTAGACTTTGGCTTAACAAGTTTCTCAATATTGTAGCAGCAGCTGGAAGAGACTTTTAATTCATCTGTGTAACTATCTCGGGTCAAGTAGGTTCATTAGTTTTCCAATTTGCACAGCATACGAGGCTGGTTCTTTTCTAGCTTTACATAGAGCTCCGACCCACTCCCTCCAATCCTCCCCTTTCCACCCAGCCCCCACTCTTTCATGGTAGTGACTATTCACATAGTGCCAATCTTTCCTCTTTCATTCTCTGCTCGGTAAACAGAATCTTTTCTACAACTTTTATGCAATTAAGGACAGAGGAAACTGGGGAAACGAAACTGACTTGGCCTACGGGGTTGGTGAAGGGGAAAGGAACGATGGAGGGGTGGGATGGGGAGGGGACACAGCAGTTTCAGTTGACTTTGCTTTTCGCTTGCTGCTCGTGTGATTAACACCCATGTATGTAAGAGAGGGGTACAGCAGCCTATCCGTACCCGTACCCCCGCCTCCTCCCCGCCTCCTCCCCCCTGCAAATCTCCTCTCTTCATTCCGTAGGTTCGTCCGTTCCTGTTAGCTGTAAGTTGTGTATCATTTTGCGTTGCGTTGCGTTACGTTTATTAAAAAAGTTGACAGTTGACAAACTCATTGGTTTTTCTGTGGGCATGTGTGTGTGTGTGTGTGTGTGTGCGTGTGTGTGTGCGTGTGTGCGTGTATATGCGTGTGTGCATGTTGTGTATATGTTTGTCTTTTGTTGGTTTTTGTGGTCCTTGTGATATGTCAAGCGGCTAAACCCACTCTTCGCTTGCTCTGCTCTGTGCCTTGCGGTCGTTCTGCCATATGCCTGTGTCCTTCTGCTTCGTAATACTCTAGAGATGAGTTATACATTTGAATACCTGCTCAAAAGTTGTGATTTGCGAGTGGCGAGTGATTTGAAGTAGCGAATACGAGAAGCTTTCATAGAGTAACGAGAGCTGCAAAGAGTTGAAAAATGTAGTTAGAACTTAAAAGTAAAGCAATGTAAAATGAACCATAGAAAGCGTAGAAAGCATTCAAGAGTAGCGAGTACTTAACTGTAGCGAGTAAAAGTGAGAAAATGCAGCCCAATGTGCAAACATTAAACGAGTACACAAAGTAACGAGAGCTACTTATGAATATCCGAAATCACTAATCAACAGTTTAAGCAAATGGTTGACTGCTTAAAATAAGGGAGTAGAGGAAAGTGACGAGTGACAACATTTAGCGAGTGACCAGCAGATAGCGAGTGTTGGAAAGTAGCGAGTTATGACAAAAACAAAATAAGACAGAACATGATTCATAGTAATAGTTATAAAATTAAATAGTAGACCAAAGGTAACGAGTGCTCAGAACTAACAAGAGAGAGAGAGAGAGAGAGAGAGGGAGAGTGTATGTAACACTACTCGTTACATTTCAAATGCTTTGGAGTTGCATTCACAATGGTCACTGTGACTCGTGTAATCAGAACGTGTCTCGTTATTTTACACTCTGTCTTACCATAAGACCATTTCCCCTCATTCTGTCTCTCTGTCTTTCAACTTCTCTATTCCACATCATTTCCTGCCTTCTCAACCTACCTACGTACCTCATCTCTGCCCCTCTGTGCACTGCCCTACCCCCGCTGTTTCTATTACATTTCTGTTTGCCAGTTGTTAATTACAAATGCATTGCAAAATTTACTTAACACGAGCTGTCCCCTCACTGTCTCACTGTCTTACTTTCTCTCTCCCCTCTCTCCCTTTCACTCTTTCTATCTCGCTTCTTTAGCTATTTATACTCATTGCGTCTCTGTTTCTTTTATTCCTTTGCAGGTTTCACATAGATAAACGCTGTCAACACCGATGTTCCTGGAAATGCTTGAGCATCGCCTTAATATTCATATCCGTCGTCCTAACCGCCATGTTGGCATACTTTGCAGGTAAGCATAGAATGGGGAATGGGGAATGGGAAATGGGGATACAGAGGGGTGCATTTTGGACATGCTGAATGTGTGCATGTGTGTGTGTGTGTGTGTGTGTGTGTGTGGACAACGCGGCGTTGTCATAACGCCAAACAGAGTTAATGAAAAATACACATACAAATGCAAATATCGTAACACACACACACACACACACGCACACATATAGCTGCTAGGCTTACACATAGGTATCCTTATGCTCCTAAACATACTTTAGACTTTACTTGCTCACACACACATACACACACACACGCACACAACAAGACAAATACATCAAAGTGTTTGCTTTACATTAACGTTAAATGGTGTTACTTTGCACACACATACACACACACGCAAAGAAACTTTGCACACACAACAATACCCACTTTAGTCACTCCTCCTCCTCCTCTCTCTCGCTCTCTCTCTCTATCTCTCTCTATCTCTCTCCCCTCTCTGGTTACGCTTGACTGACAACTGTTCATTTGCCCAAATGAATGTGGCAACTGTTGGTCAGCCATCTGCACAATTGACAAGCAATTAGAAACCACAACAGCTAGGCGACATTGCCACGCCTACCAACTAACTGACTGCCATTCTCTGCGCATTCTCTAGAGAAACGCGTCGCTCTATAGCCGACAAATTAGCAAATCCGTTCAACTTTAAAGCTGCAAATGAAACTTTGAAATCAAGTGAGCTAAGAGAAGCTGCGGGAGATGGCTTGCTTTAATTATGCACAAAAGAGAGAGAGAGAGAGAGAGAGAGAGAGAGATATAGATAGATAAATATATAGAGAAATATAAATATATTAGGAAATACTCTTAATATGTTGGCATACCCTGTATTTTGTTAGCAAACTTCAGAAAAGGCAACTTTAAATAAGAAACATTAAAGAGCAGCTAATAAATTACTCCATTAATTGCGAGAGAGAGAGAGAGAAGGATAACGAGAAATATTGTAGGATAATTCTATAAGATGTAGTCTTTTATGTTGCAATACCCTGTAACTTAACTAAATATATAAACTAAAGTCTAACTTCTCTATAACAAAAGTCGCTATCAATTGTACTCGTTAAACATTCTTTCCTTTCTACAGATACTTTAATACTATATGAGATATAGAATTGCAGCACAGATAGTTAACTGAGAGAGAAGTTAAGAGAATCTAAATTGTATTATCAATTATATAACTTTGATTTGAATAAGTCTGAACACGATTGAGCCCAAAATTAGTTAACTAAAAGTTACTTCGCTATGCGCTTAACAAATGTACATACATATGTACATACATACATATGTCATCAGCATATGCTACCCTTTCATAAACATTTCGCTGTTTACAGGGTATACAAGCGACACATTGGGCTAGTTTAAAACTCTTTTTACTCGCTTTACAAGCTCCTTAAATCACATATAATCTACAGTTTTTAATTTATAAAGACAAAACACTTTCGGCTGCTCGTTTCCAACTTTCATTTTCGCCCGAAATCTATTTTAATAAAAATAAACATAGTCTACTTTTAAGCGCAACTAAAAATAGTACAGAAAGCCCATTAAGATTGAGCTGATACGATGCTTGGCCCATTTCTCCAATGTATTTTTAACAAAATTAATGCTCAAAGTGAAATTTATTAAAAAAACAAAAGAAACTCGTAAGGTCAAATAGCACAGCAGTCTGTCTCGCTCTCAAGCGTGCATGTCATTTCACTCACACTCATGTGATTAACGCAATTCTCAATATTTCTATTTTACTTACTTGAAACTTGTCATACAAAATTTGCAAGAAAAATGTTTAATGACATGTGCAGCTGTGACTAAGAGGGGCTGGAGATTTGGTGAAGTGGTGAGGGGCGGTGAGGGTGGAGAGAGTGTATGACTGTTGACCGTAAATGCAAAACTATTTGAAATGCGAGCACAATTTTAAAGCCTTTGCTCTCTCATTAGCTGACAAAGGCAAATTAACAAAAGTGTTGTGCGCGTGTGTGTGTGTGTCGGTGTGTGTGTCTCATGCAATACCTTTACATACAAGCAGACACATGCACACTCACACACACACACACACACAGCGTACACAAAAATGGCGACAACGCACAAAATGTAATTCGCTGAAATTGAATGCGGCAGCCAAAAAGTGCCACAGTTTGTCCCTTTTGTTGTTGTTGTTGTTGTTTACAACTTGATAATTAAACACGTTTCGCATTATTGTTGTTGTTGTTGCTGTTGCTGTTGCTGTTGCTGCTGTGGCTGTTTTTGCTGCCACCTTTTAAATTATATTTACAGGTCAATTTGATTTTTTACTGCCAACCTTTTGCCAAACGGAGCAACTTTGTCTCGCTCAACGCCATCTAACCCCCCCCTCCCCCCTCACCACGCCACTGTGTCTGTCTCATTGCAAAATTTGTTGCTCTTGTTGTTGTCGTTGTCGTCGTTGTTGTTGTTTAGCTAGCTACCCGTGCAAGCAGCGCTCGACAAAACTTTGCACATTAAAATATGTAAATTTTAATTTGAAACAAAAGGGTTGACGTGCTGCTTTCTCTTCGTTGTGCGCTCTTCCCTCCCCCCCGCGCTCGCCTGCCTTGGCATTTTATCTAGTGAAACATTGGCACAACTTTTGTGTTGTTGTTCGGACACTTTGAACGGTTTCTCGCTCGCAGCGGAGCTGCCAACTTGCTTGATAAATTTGCCGCACACGCATTTAATTTATGCATCACCCAAACCAAAAAAAAAAAAGTTGTTCTTATTGTTGTTGTTGTTGCTGTTGTTGCTGTGCGTCACAAATTGTTGTTTCGCTGTCTGTCTGGCTTGAAATGAGCCGATGCTGCCAGCTGGCAAGTGGGCGTGGCATGCCCAAAAAAGAATAAATAAATAAATCAAAATTGAAGAAAAAGCTAAGCAAAGCGAATATGAAAATCTCCTATTGATGCGCCAACTGAACATTTAGCTAAATGATGTTCCAAATAAAAAGTGGGAAATGAGAAAAAGCAAGAAAATACAAAGCCGAGAACATTTTATTGGAAATCGACGAAGAAAATGTAAAGTGGACAGTTTAACTTATTAATAAAAAGTTGTATTTATTTATATCAACCAAGTTTTTAAGTTTTTTTCTTAATATTAATTTGTAGATTTTTAAATCTATTTTTATTTTCATTTAATTTATTTTTGTTCAATTTTTTAATTTTATAATTAACTTAGTATTATCTGATATAATTTCATTTAATTTTAATTTTAAGTAATAACATTTTAGAATTATGTATATTTGAAATATTTATAACTATGTCAATTAATAATAAAATATACGAAATACTAAGAAATAAATAAAATAAATCAAATAAATAAAATACATAAAATAAATAAAATAAATAAAATAAATAAAATAAATAAAATAAATAAAATAAATAAAATAAATAAAATAAATAAAATAAATAAAATAAATAAAATAAATAAAATAAATAAAATAAATAAAATAAATAAAATAAATAAATAAATAAATAAATAAAATAAATAAAATAAATAAAATAAATAAAATAAATAAAATAAATAAAATAAATAAAATAAATAAAATAAATAAAATAAATAAAATAAATAAAATAAATAAAATAAATAAAATAAATAAAATAAATAAAATAAATAAAATAAATAAAATAAATAAAATAAATAAAATAAATAAAATAAATAAAATAAATAAAATAAATAAAATAAATAAAATAAATAAAATAAATAAAATAAATAAAATAAATAAAATAAATAAAATAAATAAAATAAATAAAATAAATAAAATAAATAAAATAAATAAAATAAATAAAATAAATAAAATAAATAAAATAAATAAAATAAATAAAATAAATAAAATAAATAAAATAAATAAAATAAATAAAATAAATAAAATAAATAAAATAAATAAAATAAATAAAATAAATAAAATAAATAAAATAAATAAAATAAATAAAATAAATAAAATAAATAAAATAAATAAAATAAATAAAATAAATAAAATAAATAAAATAAATAAAATAAATAAAATAAATAAAATAAATAAAATAAATAAAATAAATAAAATAAATAAAATAAATAAAATAAATAAAATAAATAAAATAATTTAAATAATTTAAATAAATAAAATAAATATTATAATAATATAATATATTATATATTTATTTAATATTTTTATTTAATAACTTTAAATTACTTTATTTTAGATATTTAATATTTTAAATTATTTAAATATAGTTAAATAATTTTAATTAAATTTGTTGAAGCTGCTTAAGTATTTATAGAACTGTTTAAATACTGCTGCGCCAACAATTTCCAAATGTCAACGTGAACATTTGTCTAATGTTAATATAATTTTAAAAACATTTTATTTTATTTTGAATTTTTGTCCTATTTCGATTTGACAACGAAAAGTTCAGCATACATTTTCCTGCCATTATTAATTAATGTCTTAATTCGAGTTTCAATTGCAATTGCAATTGTAATTGCAAACTTTTTGTCTGGCGAATTTTGTGAAATATTTAAATATTGTTTAATGATTCAAACAAAAAGTGGAAGTTTGCATTTAAGTTTTAATTTCAATTTTCATTACAAGTTTTGTAAGCACGTGAATTTCACGTAACTCATGTAGTCCCACCGCCCCGCCCTACTCTTCACTTCTAGCTGCTTTTCTCACATGACAATCTAATGTGTTATCTGAGTGCAGAGCTTTATACCTGCTTCCACAGCTTGATTCCCCCAAAAAAAGCTTTGAACAGAGCTGCTTACTCATTTTGAAGAGGGGACGGCGGGATTGGTGTGAAGGGGGTGGGTGAAGTATGAAGCGGGGTCGCCATTTGACTTGAAGCGTGCTGCGTTTAATTTATTATCTACACTTTTGCCAGGCAGCAGTTGAAGCTATAGAAGCCGTAGAAGCAGTAGAAGCAGCTGCTGCCTCGAGAGTCACAGGCACTGATTTACAACAACAGCAACAACAATGACAAGAAGAAGAGAAGGAGCAGAAGCAGATGATGATGAGGAAGCGGGAGTAGTGTGTGGTAGCATCTAAAAGTTGCGGCTTCCTGAATGTTTTTGGTCGCCCCTCTCTCTCTCTCTCTCTCTCTCTCTGTCGCTTTCTCTTGCTTCCTCTTAAGCTCAGTTTGCTGCGGTGTCACAACGTTGCAAGTGAACGAAAACAAATTTACAACAAACCACGAGAAAAATGTGTGATGCCACTTGGCTGGCATAACCATCAGCTTGCCCCTGCCACTTGCTACGCTTATGGGCAGGCACTTTCCTTTAGCGCTTTGGCGCACAAAATGAATTTAAGTTGAAAAGTTGTGAACATTTTGTGGGGGAGATGCTCATTGTCTCTCTCTCTCTCGTGTATGTGTGTGTATGTGTGTGTGTGTGTGGCGCCAAAAGCTGCGTGTGGATTTCACTGATTTAATTGTTTTGCCAGCTAGAAAGAGATGCCCATAGATAAGGCAAGCGATGCAAAGAGATTGAGAGACAGAGAGGAAGGAAAAGACTAAGAGCTGCTTGAAATTTATCTTTTAAAAATAATGTATTAATTTTTGTGGCTACCCTCGCACAGCTTACAGTCACAAGCGTGTGTGTGTGTGTGTGTGTTGTGGATGAACAGCAGTTGTTCGCTGGCGACGGGGGCGTGGCAAGGACCAAGGGGCTGCACATAAACTCATTTGTGTAAAAAGCTTTTTGTGTTGTTGCTTTTTTCACCGCGGTAAATGAATTTACGCTTCAAATCTGCCGCACAAACTCGCTCGATGTATATATGTGTGTGTGTGTCTGTGTGTGTGTGTGCCTGGATCGTTTTATGGTTGAATAGTTTTAAAGCTGTGGGGTTAAGACAGCAACAGCAACAGCAGGTGATGAAACCAGCAACAAAAACGAAACGTGGCAAAAACGCGCCATGCGGCGTTTTAGCTTTTAATAGTGGCTAATATTTTTGCAGCTGCCACATCTCTACCTTCTATCTCATCTTCTCTCTCTGTCTCTCTCTCTATCTCTCTGTATGTGTGTGTGTGTGTGTGTGTGTGTGCTTGACGTGCTGTTTGCACAATAATTTTCTATTAATTAAGCGCAAGAGGGTTTAATAAAATTAGCAAACACTTGCGGGTGAGCCCAACCATGTGCTAAAGCAACTCTTTCTCTCTCTCTCTCTTTCTCTCTCTGGCTTTTTCCCTCTGCTAGACATTAAAAAATATACAAACAAATATATACACACACACACACACATAGAGAGAGATAGATACAGACACACACCGAGTATTGTCAGTTAATTAAGAAGCGCAAACACATGAGTTTCGTCTGTCTGAGACGAAGAGCAGACAACGTTGTTGTTTGTTTGCAACTTGTGTGTGTGCGTGTGTGTGTGCGTGTGTGTGTGTGTGTGTGTGTGTGGGGCTATAGGTGGCGTTGGCGAAGGTGGGAGGCCTTGCCTTTAATTTGATTTGCATTTTCTTGTTTGTTGTGCGCCAGCACCTGGCATTGTCTGTGTTTCTGACGCCCACAAAATTTGGCCAAAATTGTTGTTCAAATTGATGAAAAAACTGGTGTCCAAAAAGCATTGCCTACTTATGTGGGCGCACTGTAAAGGCGACCCAAAAATAGCTGTTCAAAAAGTGTTGCCTACTTTTTAGCGCCAGCGATAAATGTATTTCTGTGAGAAACATCAGGAAGGGAAGAACACTGCAAAATGGAAGTTAGCTGAAAGTTGTACAATTTAAGTTAAGTTTAACTTTGAAGAAAAAGCGAAGAAAGGGAGGAAAAAGTAGAGGATAGACAAACAGATGTTGGTAGTCAGTTGTAATCATATTTGGCCTATAAACAAAAAGTGAGCGGGAAAAAAAGTAATGAAAAACGCAACTGATTAAAAAGCAAATGAATTGAAAGTAATATTATTAAATAATAAGCAGGTTAAGCAAAATGAAGCGAGAAAGAGAGAGTGAGAGATTGAGGAAGAGAATGCAGCACTGTACTGCACATTCTAAAGTAACTTAATGAGTTGCCTACTTTTAAGAGCCCACTATTAATGCATTTGGCCAACTGCAAGAATGCTGGCAGAAATAATGCTTGAAAAGGGAGGAAAAGTAAAGCATTTAAATACTAGTTGGCAGCATGTAGTGGGAAAGAGAGTAGGAGAGAGCGTGATATAAAGCGGGAGACGACGCCATTCAATCAATTTCGAGAAAAATGTTGCATACTTTTAAGCGCCAGTTAAAAATGTATTGTGTACTTGGTAATTAAAAAGTAGAGTTATTAAAATACGAGCGGTTGAAATACAAAGAAAATGTAAATATTTCACAACAATGATGTTATGTGAGATTTAACAATATTGAAATTATGTGAGAGTGTGAGAGATGATGGTAAGGGGTTGCCAGGCACACCATCCAGCCATCAAAATATGTTGCCTACTTTTGAGCGCAATTTAAATATTGCAGATAATAGCTGCAGTTACACTTTTACACTGTTTAACAAATTGTCATTGATGCAGATAATTTGAGAAAATGTTTAACAACAAATTCGTATCTTAATGCTGCACTGTGTGCATGTGTGTGTGTGTATGAGTGTAAATGACTGTCATAATTTGTTGGGCAATACGGTTATGTGTGTATGCGTGTGTTATATCTGTCATATCTGTGCGATAATCGACCGCAGTGTCAACCGAACAACAACGTGCAATGTTGAGCGTGCACCGCAGGCAACAGCAGCGTTAACAACAACAACAACAACAACAGCCGCAAGCCGACAACAAGTTGTCATTGTTGGTGTTGTTGTTATTGCTGTTTGAGGAGGGCAGCTGGATTTACCACTGATGTGCCACTTTCTATCACAACAACAAACAAGTGGCACTGCAACTGCAACTGGAACTGCAACAGCTGTGACAACAACAACAAACAAACAAACAAACAAACAAACAATAACAACAACAACAACAATGATAGCTGACAGAGTCAGCAAGCAGGAACAAGCGACAATCAGGACAGTTAACATGTTTGACTGGCAGCGGTGGTGCAGGAGGTGAAGGATGAGGATGTGAATGCGGATGTGGATGCGGATGCGCATTGCAGTAGTTATCGGAAATAGGTTAATCGATTTTTAAGCGGATAACTATCGGAAACTCATTCGATATGCACTGTTTCACAATTTGTGCGCACCTCCTGCCAACAAAACTGACATTTGCAGGCTCCGCCTCCTTCTGGTTTGTCCCGTTAAGTGTATGTGCAGCTTCCCTCTCGCTCTCTGTCTGCCATCTCTGTCTCTCTGCCCACTCTAGCCATGCTCACACGCTTCCACTTCCTGGCTGTTGTCTTATCGTTGTCATTTACAGCAGCTGGCCAGCTGTTTGGTTAGTTGGTTGGTTGCATCTCGTAGCTTATGCGATTTTATTTTCATTTCACTTTACGTTGCGGTTGCTGCAAAATTTAATTTGTTGTTGCTGTTGCTGTTGTTGCTCATGAATTCATGCACATTTGAATGTGCACTAACACACACACACACACACACACACACACACACACACACACACACACACACACACACACACACACACACACTTAGTGCACATCTTTGTGGCTAACATGAAATTAGTTACGCTAAAGCTGACTGCAGACAGCAGTGAAGACTCTGTTTATCAATTGCTTTGACAGTCTGGCAACGCTGCACTTGTCAATGCAACTCTCACCCGTAAAATTGATTGCCTCACAAATTGCACTTCAATTAAAGAAAAAACTCTTCAAAGAATTCCCATCCCCTTTACGGTCTCTCAATTAAGTTATCCTTGTTGCACTTGAGATGCCTTACAAACTTTTACACACAAGTTTCCCAAGTTGTCGAATCTTCACTGTACTCTCAATTAGTTACTTTCGGCTTGTTCATTTTTCTGTGGTTTCTGTCCATCCTTAAGATATTTTGCTATACAATAAATAAATAGAAACAAAACAAAAACAAAAAAAAAAAAAAAAAAAAAAGAAAAACCCTTTTAGTCAAATTCTAGTTTTGCATTTATAAAGCCAATCGGCTGGAAATTCCATTGCATAACCGCAACAAAGAAAGTCAATTAACAGGCAGCCCAATATTGAGTACTGTGTGCAGATCAAAGCAAAACTCCGAATAAACAGTCGGAATATCGAGCAAAAATAATAGAAATTGCCAGTGTAATTGCTAAGACAGAAATGTCTTTAAATTGTAGACAAAAGTTAAAGGTGTCATTTAAAATAAAAGTAGATAAATTGGAAATAAATAATGTATTAAATATAATACAATATATATATGTAATTATAAATATAAAAATATTATATTTAATATATTAATAATAAATAAATAAATATTAACTGTAACTTAAGCTGAAAACTAAGAAAATGCAGCTGAAGTAGCTAAAGATACGATAGACTATTCTGTTAACAATTTAAGCAATTTAAGCAAACAGTAATATCTTTAATTTATAGAAAAGGCTAATGAAATTATTGAGATTCGAAATGAAATATAAAAATGAGCATAAGATATGATATTATATTAAATATATGAATTATAAATATAACATAATATAAAATGAAATATAATAAATAATACAACGCAATGTAAAATATTATATTTTGTACTATTATAAATATAAAGAAACTTAATTAGGAAATGTATAACAGCTAGAAAACTCAGTGAGTTGTGGAGAGTATGATCGAGTATGCTAACGTTTTATATCTTATATATATATATTATAACAACGAAAGTAGAATATGGAATAGTTAAGAAGAAAACAGAAATATCTGTAATTGGTAGACAACAATCTAAAGAAAACATTGAAAGTATAATTAAACAAATTGAAAGCAAATATTAAATATAATTTTAGATTTTATTTTTCAATTATATTTCAAATTTAAATAAAATATTAAAGAAATATATCATAATATTAAATGATATATTAACTATAACTTATATATAATAATATATTAACTATATTCCAAAAAAAATGATAGAAAAGTGCAAAGGAAATCAATTAAAGTTTGCTATATATTTTGTAATTTTTTTGTAATAAAGTTGATATGTAATAATTAAAGTTAAATACTTAAACATAGGCAAAGTGTCTCCCACTCGGGACATCCATTTAGCTTTCATTCGTTGGCCACATGAAAACTACTTAAATATAAATAATAATAATAATAATAATAATATATATGTTGCAAAACTAAACCTTAGACCTTTAAGAACTAGTGCAAAACAGTGTTGCATAACGTTTTATTTTTGGTGGTAAGCTGCAATTCACATGACTCAATCGAGTCAATTGCACATTTGCTGAACTGTACGACGGCCTAATTCATCGGACAACTTAAGTAACAAATGACAATTGACCACAACATACTTTTAGCTGTTTTCTTCGACTTCCCCCCCCTCCCATCCCCTCTCACCACTTCGACAAAAATAGGGAGGAAATTAATAGACGTTAAGGCAAAGGCAAAGGCATATTGAAAGAGATTTCAATTTAAATGACGCAACACGACATTTGCCACAGGCAAGCAACTATTACAAGTTAGAGTTAAGGGCGTGACCCAAGTTGTAGAGCCCCCTAACCTCTGTACCGCAACATGGCCTGCCCTACGACACACACTACACTATCCAACATGGCTGCAGCTGGGAGCTTTTGGGCTGAAAGGTGTGCGCTTGTCGTTTAAATAAATTATTTCAGTTCAAGGAAGTGCAATTAAGAAAATGCTTCATAAATTTCTGTAACTTTGTCCAGCTGCTTCTCTCTCTCTCTCTCTCTCTCTCTCTCTCTCTCCGACGCTCTCTTTCTCTTTCTGTTCCTCTTTCTCTCAGACGCCTTGTCTACGTTTTCTTTCGTTTCATTAGTTTTGGAGAGGCACTTGGTCTCAACGGGCACGTAGATTCAATTAGTTGATCTTAAGTGCAAGCATTTCCGGTTCCGTTCATTGCGTGTGCCACATTCTAAAGAGACGAGGAAGTTGAGCAAGCAGGAAAAATTAGCTAATCGAATTGAGACACACACACACATACACACACACACACACACACCCTTTTCAACTGCTAAATATAAATAACGACTTGAGTTCAAAAGGAGTGTCCTGTGTCCACTATTTAGTATTTAGTATTTAGTTGCCTCGCTCTTTGCAACCAAGAAAATTGAGTCGTTGTCAATTTCACTTACTCACACACACCCACCCACACACACACACACATAAATTTATCGACTTTTTACGTCTTCCCCTGCCCCTCAGCTTGGACTCTCCAACTAAGTAAATATCCTTGGCACACACAGCGGGATAGGGTTGCTTACTTCTTTGCCATGAGCTTTGCCGCTGCCACAAATTGTAATCAAATTTAATTGGTGTCGCCTCCCTTACCTTCTATCCCTCGTCTCCTTCGTAGCCCACCCCACCACCACTTCCCCTCTTGTTGTGTGACACAGACAAAGAAAGGCGCGGAAAAACTATGCCAAGCGTTTGTTGTTGTATTTCGCGTTTGTTTGCCTCTTTTTTGTTGTGTGTGTGTGTGGCAAAAGGACTAGCTCCATTTTCATTTCCACCTCCATTTCCATTTCCATTCCCATTCCCATTTCCACTGCTCGTTCCAGTTGGTTGACCAGTTGCGAGCCACTTAAATGAAAAGCTTGTTAACCTAATAGAACAACAAACCACGACGCACTCCACACACACTCTTCCCCACTCTCTCTCTCTCTCTCTCTCTCTCTCTCTCTCTCTCTCTCTCTCTCTCATACGCTCCCTTTCGCTCCATCTCGCATTGTCTGTTCGCTCTCTTCTTCATTTCATTTATTTATTAATGATGTTTGCCTCCTTTTTCTTTCTCATATGAAATAAACATAAATTGTATATTTTTGTATTCCATTTGATTGTGTCTATATATATGTGTGTTTGTGTGTGTGTGTGTGTGTGTGTGTGTGTGTGTGTGTGTGTGTGTGTGTCTATGTCTTCTATTATGTTCTATTATGTCTCATGCTAAGAAAGAACAGTAGACGCTGAAACAGAAGTAAAAAAAGACAAGTTTAAGTTTTTATAGAAGAGAAATAATTGTGAATTCAATTCACAATTTCTTCAGCCTAATGTTCAGCTATAATTAGCTTTAAATGCCGCTACTGCGCTTCCTCCCCCTTTCAGCTTAAACTGTTGCTTGTAATTCCCAAACAGTTAAGGCATAGAACATCTACTTTTAAAGGCTTTTTCCAAACCCCAAATACTAATAGTCATCAGCTCCAGTTGCTCTTGACAGTCTTCTCTAGCTGGCAACGCTTAATAAGAGTTGCCAGACTGTTTTTGAAGCAACAACACAGAGTGGCAACTCTCTATTGCCAGTATCTGCTGACTTTCAGTTGACAATTTCGTTACAGAAACAAAGCCTTAAGCAAACTATCGATATCGATAATTGTAGATCGATAATTACTCAATGAGATATGAACTTTTCAAATCAATAGAAACGTAGTGCGTAATTGTGCTCAGTGTACTTGGCCTACAAGTATCGTAGAGTGAGTGTGTGTGTGTGTGTGTGTGTGTGTGTGTGTGTATCTGCTTTCTCCTTTGCTTCTCTTCACTTAAATTAAAAGCTCAACAGCCAAATTGAGGCACGTTCGTTGACGTTAATTTGTCGTGCCTCATATGAGTAATTGCAACTGTGTGTGTGTGTGTGATTGTGTGTATCCTTTTTGTGTCCGTGTGTGTTTATTTGTGCTTCTGTCTATCTGTTAGCAGCTTTGTTTGTATCCTGGGCCTAATGCCGGGACATCAACATCGACAGCGACATCGACATCGACATCATTAGGTCGCATTAGTTTACATGTTCGTTCGCTGCCAAGCAGCTGTCGCTGGAGAAAGGGCATTCATTTTGACTACGGCACCATTACCAATCCCCTACCCCTACACCTTGCCCCCCTTCCTCCCCCTCCTCGCAGCTGCTTTGCCACTCGTTTTGGGCCATTAACATAATTCCAATGTGACCCCGAGAAAAAAAAGTCGCTTTGTCTAATTGCTTTGTTGAAAATCATGAACCAAATAATCGTTGAATGAATGAGTTTTTTTTATATATTTTGTTGTTTATAATATTTTGATTGATTGTGATTGATTAACATATAATTTATTGGCTGATTGAAATTCCATTGTTAACTGATTGATTGCGTTTGCATTGCTGAGGCATTAGCAAATTAGAATTGATAATAAGCTTGTTGTAGAGTGTGAAACATTTTCTTGCTCAAATGATTGAACACAACAAGTAACATTTGATTGATAGGGGAATGTGACTTGCTTGAGGTTGAAAGTTGCTTGACTCTGTTCATTCAAGTAGATCAACTCAAATAATTCTTCAATTTTAAAATCTTCTGCATTTGAGAACAATGATTGATTGAATGTTGAATTATGTGTGTGATTGAAGACGGAATGAAACTGATAGATACTTAACAACTTGAACATATCAAGTGATTGAAGACGTCAGTCAATTAAGCAACTTTTTAAATATTGATCAAGTGATTGATTATGATTGAAAATTGTGCTTGATTGGAGAGCTGAATGAGCTGAGAAATTTTTGCTTTATTGTTTGCTTTTCACATTTAAGTAAAAAGTATTATTTCTTGATTGTAGTCAGATTTCAGCTTGATTGATGAATTTGATCAATCAACGTTTTGATGGAACAATACATAGATTAAACTTGTCATTTCGGATAAGAAGTTTGTTGAAAAATAAATCAAAGTTTACATGTGTTTCCAAATGAATCAAAGAATTGGCTATCAATCTCACATTCAATCATGATTGATGATTGTTGCACTTGCAAACTTGCAGTTTGCGGTTGATTTTTTTTATTTTTTAAATTCAACAGCAAAATTCACACTTGGGCTGTGGCCCAAATACGAGCGCATGTCTAGGGCAGCTGGCGCCATTGCCAGAAGCTCATAAATTTCTGTAAGTTATCGATAAACGATAGCCAGCCACAGCCACAGCCACAGACAGGCATCGATGGCAAGCAAAATGCAAACGTGTTAACAACGCGTAATTTCTGTCTGTTCAGCTGAGGGCGTCTCTCTGTGTGTGGCTCTCTGTGTGTGTGTGTGTGTGTGTGTGTATGTGGCACATGTGGTTGAGATTCAAGCAAAGGATTCAAAGTGCCAGTGGGAGAGAGAAGAGCTGTGTGCGAGGAAGAGGGCTATAGTTTTGATTTATGTGTGAGTGCATATTAATATGGCGTTAAAATATGATGCCAAAAATTTATGTGTGCGGGAAAAAAAGTAGAGCAGCAAAGCAGGAAAGCGAGAAGAGTTGTGAAGGAGGAAGAGTAGGGAAGGCAAGGGGAAGAGTTGAGCTGGATGGAAAGAAGAAGGGGAGGGAATTGTGGGTAGGAAAGTGAAGAGAAGGGAATAGAATGCAAGGCTAGAGTTTGAGAAGAAAGGCAAGGAAAAGAGTTGAGGAGGAGGATAAAAAGAAGAAGGAAAGGAAAGGGAAGGGTAGAAAACGGCTGGGAAGGGATGTGAAGGAAGTGCAAGGCAAGAGCTGAGAAGGAAGGCAAAGCAAGACTTGAGAAGGGAAGACAGAAGAAGGGAAAGGCATGGAAGGTAGGGAAAGGGAAAGGGAAGGGAAGAGATGGGAATAGAAGAGAAGAGAAGGGAAGGGAAGGGAAGGGAAGGGAATGCAGAGCAAGAGTTGAGAAGGAAGGCAAGCAAAACAGTTGAGAAGAAAGTGGAAGGGAAGTAAAAAAAAAAAGGCGGGACTTGGTTTGGTGGCGCACAAATGCAGCTGTGTTCGGTGAGCCACAAGAACAGCACCACTACACATACACACACACACACACACACACACACGTAGTAAACATTATTGCCAGATTTATGGCGTTAAATTTAGCATTATGCGATTTATGTGCGCCACATTCGGGGACTTGCAACTTGCAGCCAATAAAAACTAAAATAAAAATTAGAAAAATATTTAAAAAAACAAATTCTAACTCTTTGTCTCTCTCTCTCTCTCTCTCTCTCTCTCTACTGTCTTTTCTCTGTCCATACAGCAGTCAGTTCGATGAAACCGAACATGGACAGCTCGAACTGCATCCTAGTCCAAGATGTCAAGTCGCAACCTCACGATCTGCGCGGCGGTATTGGTGGCAAGGCTGGCGATAGCAAGGGATTGGGTGGCGCCACGGCTTATCCCACTGAGGAATCGATACAGACAAGCACATCGGATCATGGCAGCAATGGTGGTGGTGCTGGTGGTGTTGGTGGTATTGGTATTGGTGGTGGTGTGACAGGGCTGGCCGGCATGCCGCCTGGCGCAACGGGCATACAACAGCAATTGTTGTTGCAACAACAGCAGCCGCATGCCATCAATCAACCATTGACTCCATTGGATGCCACAAACACACAGCTGCAGGATCAACTAACATATGGTGGGGCCACCGGCGGCATGGGGCAACAGCAACAGCATAATCTGTTGATGCAACAGCCGGGCCATCATCATCCGGCGTTGCAACAACAACAGGGCATCGGCTTAACCGGTGGCCAATGGCCGCAAGTTGTTGAACTGAAGGACTTCAATGAACTGTATCATGCCAACATTCCGGCCTATCAATTCTGGACTCTTGAGTTTCGCAACAAACATCCGGCATTCATTCGTTTCAACTTTACGCTGCCTTGGGGCGCCCACTTTGCCGTCTATTCGCGCCGCAATGTGGCACCGTCCGTGACGCAACATGATTTTGTGGAGTTCATCAAGGGCGGGCGACTCGATAGCCATTTGAGACATCGCCGCAGCGCCAATGCAAATGCCACCAATGGCCTGATCGATGTCTATGATGAGCCCAAGAAGCAACAGCAACAACAACAGCAGCAGCAACAGCGACAGCGACAGCGACAGTTGCAACTGCAACAGCAGAAGCAGCGACGACACAACAGCAACGAGTATGACGATGATGATCAATATGATGACGATGACGACGATGATGATGATGTTGATAATAACGATTCCAATAGCGAGGAATATTCACCAGCCAGCTTGGATTCCGTTGAAGATCTCTATGTGGTGCGTCATGCCGCCGCCGCTGCAAGTCTCGCCCATCCGTTGCACAAACGCTCGGCGGCCGATGGCGGCGCCGGTGGTTTGCCTGCTCTCGATATGGATGCGATGACGGTGAATGTTTCACTATTGCAATATCTGGATACTGGTTTGTGGTTCATATCGGTGTACAATGATGAGTTGGTGGCACATTCCGTCTCCCTGTTGGCCGAGGAGGCCGAGGGGGTGAGCACCACTTGCCCCAATGATTGTTCTGGCCGCGGCAGCTGTTATCTTGGCAAATGTGATTGCATCGATGGTTACCAAGGCGTCGACTGTTCCAAGAGTAAGTATAACTTTACTCTCTTGCTTTCTCTTCTCTCTCTCTCTCTCTCTCTACTTCTCTCCTTTGCTCCCCTTTGCCCTCCACGCTTTACCACCCTTTAACCCACTTACCAGGGTCCACTCAAGCTGCAATTTAAATTAAAAACTTTCGCCAAAGTTGAGCTGTCAACATCACCTGCTTTTGTTTGTTTTGGTACCCTAAAGCCAAGACAGCTCAGCTCAGACTTGCCCTCTACCAAAGCAGAAGATGAAGAAGAAATGGGGGAGACGAAACCCAAAACCGAATCTAAATCTACTCGAAATGCTCACAGGCGACCCCTCTCAGCAGCTACTCGACACATTTACGTGTCCCTTCATGCCCCACTCCATGCCACAGTGGCAGACGCCATGTGCACAGTTTAAGTTATAGCAAACTGCTTAACTTTTGTGTTATCGATAAATTTACGGAGTCTTAATAACTGTATATAAGCGATTATACTTGAAGCTGCAGACTTTTGTCCAACAATATATTTGATTATTGTTATAGTTACCCATAAATTGCACTACTCTTCAGTTATTGATAAATTCTCTAATATTATGGACAGTTATTTTTTTTATGTTAACTCAATCAATATATAATTGCATAAATAAGCTCCACAAGTTTACAAATCGATAAGTATATATTGCCCACATCTTCAGTTATCGCTATCGATATATTTTAACAACTAAATTTCCCAGCTACACAATAATATTTAATACAAAACGTTTGCCTTCTTCCGTACAATGCCAAAAATTCAAATATCGATAAAACTATATTAATTATAACTAATCGTTATCGATTGCCGACTGTACCTATATACTTTCTGTTATAGATGTATGATATTTTCACTTAGCACCTGATAGCAAACTTTCAAATTCTTTAACCAAAGATCATAAATATACTTATCGATAAATCGATAACATACTTTACTGCTGAAAATTCCATTAAAGTGAATAATTTCAGTTAACAAATATGTAGATACTTCTGTGAACCTGCTTATAAATTTTGCACCTTATCGTGCACTAATCGATTAATCGATAGCCAGCTAAACTGCACAATTTGCATTGTAAATTTGATAGAAATGCTTTGTTTTCCACTTAACGTGTTTTCAATAAGTTGAAGCATATTTCGCTTAACATTTCTTAGCACTTTTCAACCACTGTGCTTAAAAAAGTATTTTTATTTATTTGATGCTCTTGCGCTCTGCTTCTTCTTCTCGCCTTTGTCTGACACTTTTCAATACCAATTTTCGTTTATATATTTTTTCCTTTTTTCTATTTGCTATCTCTCTTCCATCTCTCTCTCTCTCTCTCTCTCTCTGTCCCTCTCTATCTCTCATACTAATTTTATTTGGCTTTTCTCTTTGCAGGCGTTTGTCCGGTTCTTTGCTCGGCTCATGGCCACTATGGAGGCGGCGTCTGCCACTGCGAGGATGGCTGGAAGGGCGCCGAATGCGATATACCGGTTGGGGAGTGCGAGGTGCCCAATTGTTCCAGCCATGGACGATGCATCGAGGGCGAGTGCCATTGCGAGCGAGGCTGGAAGGGACCCTACTGCGATCAACGTAAGTGTCAAGCCAAACCGGGCCATGTGTCCAAACCTTCTGTCTGTCTGTGTCTGTATGTGTGTGTGTGTGTGTGTGTGTAAGTGTGTGTGTGTGTGTGTCGTTTTGCTGCTGACTTGGCATAAAAATGCTAAAATTATTTATTTGCCTTGTTTGCAATTTCGGGCTGTTTTCCTCGCTCCCAACTCAGACTCCCATCTCCAGACTCAGCACGGCATGTTGACACTGCCCCGATAAGGCACTATGGCTATAACCGGGGCAAAACGGACGCCCCAAGAGTGGGGCAGGGGTTGAGGAGGGCGTGTCATGGTGACGCCAAAATATTTCAGTTATTATGCCGCCCCAACGTTTAATTCTTTCTCTCTCTCTCTCTCTCTCTATCTCTTTCTTCCTTTCCCTCTCCCATCGTTTGCTTTTGGTTGAAGCTTTAAATTGAGGCAAATAAACCGAACCCCAAAAAATAAGACAGAATGAAAGAAAGAAAGAAAGAATAACAGAAAGCATTGCATACTTTTGTGCGCTTCTAAAGTGTGCTTTAACTGCAAGAAGAAGAACATGACAAAGGTTTTCCAGACTTGATAGCAGGGTTGCCATATAACGGCAGCATATTAGCATGACAGTTGGCAACTCTAGAGACGGTTTAAGAACAAAATAGACAATAAATTGCTTAAGTGAAAAGATGTCAGCTCTAAAAAGTAATTCCAGCCAAATGTAGCTCATTTAGCTATAATAACTCTAAATATAAATGAGGCAGGACTTTTCAAATGGTGATAACTAGCACGACTAGCAGATACTTCTTGTACAATGGAAAGCTAAAAGAGTTTCTCGAATTTATACTCCTTTAATTGACTGTCTACTTGAAAATAATGCTGTGTCAATAGAGATAGAGAGATAGAGATAGCAGAGAATAGAGAAAAGAGGATAGAAGAGAATAGGGAAAAGAGGATAGATGTGGATACAGTGTAGAAGAGAATAGAGAAAAAAGAAAAGCGAAGGAAATAGAGAAAAGAGGATTGAAAAGAATAGAGTAAAGTGGATAGAAAAGAATAGAGTAATGAGGAAAGGAGAGAATAAAGTAAAGAGGATAGAAGTGGATAGAGAAAAGAAAACGAAAATAGTGGAAAAGGGATTGACAAAGAATAGAGAAAAGAGGATACTAGGAAAACTAAACTACATGTTCACATACCTTATAAGGCTTGAATATTCTTAAAGAAACTCAGCTTTCAATTGTAAACTTTAATCGAATGATACTTATGACTACTTGGACTTGATCAGATATATATATATAATACGCTATTGTTGTGACTCAAGGATTCGGACAATATAAAAGTAGTTTCAACTGGTTACAGGGTATATAAATTGCATAAGATATGCAACACACAACATGCAGAACAACAAGAGCAACAACAGTAGCAGTAACAACACACTTGACTCTGATATGCTTAATGCTTCACATGTGATTTCTCATATGTGTGTGTGCGTGTGTGTGTGTGTGTGTGTGTGTGCGTGTGTGTGTGAGTGTGTGCGTGTGTGCTTAACCCTTGGCATACAAAAGAAGCGACCATCAAACAGAACAAACAACAACAACAATAACAACAACAACAAAGAACTCGAAACGTTGTGCAAACATAAAACGTATAAAATCGAATTTATATGTCGAAAGCATATTTCTCATACAAAACGCTCAACGCAAGCTAAGACGAGAGAAAGAGTTTGCCAAAGAAAGAGAGAGAAAGAGGGGCAGAGAGAGAGAGAGAGAGAGAGGTGGGACAGCCAGAGTAGCACAACACCCGAAAAAAAAGCGACGAGAAAAAAAGCAGCAAGCATAATAGAGAGAGAGAGAGAGAGAGAGGGAGAGGGAGAGCAGAGACAAGAACACGCAAAAGAAGCGGTAGCACAACAAGCAGAAACACAAGAAGTAGTAGATGAAGAGGGAACCGAGGGGCCGTGGGAGGGAGAGGCAGCAAAAAAATTGCAACAACTGCGCAAAATTACCAAGTTGAACTAAACTGGAATTTCATTTTAATGACCACTTTCGTACGTGTCTAACATACTAATCATGTCATGTGTGTGTGCGCTGTGTGTGTGTGCATGTGTGTGTGTTTGTGCATGTGTATGTCTATATATATATATATATATATATATATATATATATGTATTTTCGACCTGACCCCGTATACGAAAGCCTGAAACCTGCTGCCGGCATGTATCGCCATCGGTTCGTGACGGGCTTTTGTTTTGCCAAGGCTGTAATGCCACGCCCCCCGCACCCACTACCGCCCCATGCAACGGGCACGCCCACTGGCAGTAACTGTACTTGTTGTTTTGTAATATGACTAACAAACCATTTTGTATACTTTTTCTCTTCCCAATACACACACGCACACACTCAATACACACATCATATATCATCGACTGGACGCGGACAGATGATTGCCTTGATCCTTTGTGCTCGGGACATGGAACCTGTGTGTCGGGCCAATGTTACTGCAAGGCCGGGTGGCAGGGCGAGGATTGTGGCACCATTGATCAGCAGGTATATCAATGCCTGCCCGGCTGCTCGGAGCATGGCACCTACGACTTGGAAACTGGACAATGCGTATGCGAGCGACACTGGACGGGACCAGATTGTTCTCAAGGTAAGTGCAGCACACTCTCACTCAGATGTATGTATATGTACACACACACACACACACAACAATTGCATGTATAAGTTATTTGTATATTTGTTTGCAAGCGTTGTGTGGGTGTGTGTTTTTGTGTGTGTAAATTGTTTATTTGTTGTGTTTCGTTGTGTTCCGGTGTCGTTTCGTTTCGCACACAACAAGCTGCTTACAAATGATTCTTTCGTTCGAGCATTGAATTCAAATGAGCTGCCAATTGAAGAGAAAGCGAAACAGACAGAGAGAGAGAGAGAGAGAGAGAGAGAGAGAGATAGAAGAGTAAAGGGAACAAAAGCAAGTGTAGCTACAACTTTGATGGCAACAGCTTCAATCACAATCGAATTGAAACTCAACCAAGTGAAATTCTTTCGAATTTACAATAGTTGAAGTATTAAAAAGTTAAAGGATAATCAGCTTATTAGCCGATGAAAGTAGAAATTAAATGTGGAAATGAAAAGAGTAGTTGAAAAGTAGAGTAGAGCTATTGATAGAGTTTAGTTTGTCAAGAAGTACTTGGCACTTACAGGACAAGGCCAAAATGGAGATAGATACAGCAAGAGTGTGAAACAGAAGGAAGAATAAAGAAACAACGGAGAAGAAGAGCAAAAGAAGAAAGATATAGAACGAATATGAAATACAAAGGATAATGAATATAAAACAAAAAAAATAAATGCAGAAAAATTTATGACATAAATAGAGAAAATATACGATAAATAGAAAGTAAAATAGAGATAGAAGAAAGCATAATAGAAAAACGAATAAAGGAAAAACGAAAGAAGAGAATCGAAAGAGAAAATATAAAAAAAAGGAAATATATAAAGACAAATATAAAAGAATAAAATGTAACACAAAGAAAAGTATGAAGAAATGAGAACTTAAAATAGAGAAGGAAAAAAGTGAAAGAAAGAAATGAGAAATTAAATAGAGAAGGAAGTAAGTAAAATTGAGAGAGAATGACTAACGAAAGAATATCATAAATGAAAATATATATTTAAAACAAGAATAAAGCAAATAATATAAGCCAGTTGAAAAGGCTACAGTCGACGGCATTCGACAGTATAATACCCTGTACAGGCTTCTATATTAAAATGATGTTGATAATAGGTACTTTGATTAAAATAAAAGTAAGAACATAACAGGTGTTTAAAGAAAACCCCTTTGAAACTCTCATTGTGCATATGAATTCTTTGCATGCTTATAGCAGCTAACTTGCACATATTTATACATATTCAATCAAAAGCTGAGTGTTACGACACTTAATTTACTTATGCCTGTGTCGCAATAGTTCTCTATCTCGCTCGCACAAATATGCACACATGGTAAGCAGACGCATGTGTCACAGTCGTTCGCTGTCTCGCTCGCACACATGTGCTGCCTGCTGCTCTAAGATTCCGTGGAAAAATAACTTTTATTGCTGATTATCTGTCTTATTTACAAACCGATCTTGATGAAACTTTCAGCGTTCCTTCTACATATAATTCTTAACGCACCTGTTAAGTTAGAAGTGTCTACGTTGAAAAATTATTATTATTCGTTTTTTTCGATTTGCGGGGGAAGGGGGGGAGGTATCCAAAATTTAAAATAAACTTGATCTGTGTATGGTATACAGGAACCTTGATGCCAAATTTGGTGTCTCTAGGTCTTATAGTAGCTGAGATCGACGCGTTCATACAGACGGACAGACGGACAGACGGACGGACAGACAGACGGACATGGCTCAATCGACTCGGCTGTTGATGCTGATCAAGAATATATATACTTTATAGGGTCGGAGATGTCTCCTTCTGCCTGTTACAAAAATTTTTTTCACAAAGTTAATATATCCCTGTACAGGGTATAAAAAGAAAAAAATTGAGAAAAGATAAACGAAATTATGAAAAAAATGAAGGAACACAGAAAAGGAGCAAATCAAATAGAAAAGGAAGTAAGAAATGAAAAAAAAAATATGAAAGCAAACGAGTCAAGAAGATGGATGAAAAGAAGAAAGGGAATTGTAAAAAAAATACAACGATAGAATGAAAAAGGAATTATTAAAACGAAAAACATAGAGGAAAATAGAAGAAAAAAATAAAAGTAGAGAAAAAAATAACAAAATATTAACATGAAATAAAATAAAATAGAGTTAAAATAAAAGAAAATTAGAGAAAGAGGAAAAATGCTAATAGGAAAATTGGATTGAGATCATATTTGAATATAAAATATAAAGCTAAAAGAAATATAAAAAAACACAAATTAACGGAAAGCAAAACATAAAATAAAAGTGGAATGAGAAGAGGTAAAACAGGGAAAAGGAAGAAAATAGTTAAGTAAAATGAAAGGAGAAAAAAAGATATAAGAAAATAATAAAAAAAAATAATTAAAAATAATGAAATATAAAAAAAAAAAAAAAGAACTATTAGATTAAGAAATATTAGCAAAAAGAAATAACAATAAATCAAGAAATAAAATAATAACAAAGGTGACGAAGTAAAATAGTTTCTAGTCACGCAAATAAGAAAGGAAAATAAAGAAAAACCAAAAGTAAAATAAAAGATAAAAGTAAATAGAATAAGAGAAACTAGATGTGTGCGTGACAACAGAGCAAGGAGTTGAATACAGCTGATTGAGATAAGTAAAGCCAAGGAATGCGGTGGGGCATCCTTGTGAAGGGAACTGCAGGACAAGAATTTCAGATTAATTAAAATGAATCTAAGAATTTCAATTAAGATGGAATATGCACATGAATTACAAGCGTAATTCTCTGCTGTTAGTAGATTATGCATAAGTAAAGGGCATCGCATACTTCGTTGTTGCCACCTAAAACATGAATACATTCAATTCGCTGCAATGCACAGCTCTCGTCGTCGAATTCCAACGAGTGTGAGAGATCGTTAATAAAAAGCATGAACCTACCTGGTCTCAATCAAATCAGCAGTTTGTCAGGATTTTATGAGCGGGTCGAGTACAAAAGTATAACAGCCTGCCGAAGAGGCTGTAAAATATATGAATGCAAAGGGTAAGCAGGGGAACGACAGAGAGACAGAGAGAGAGAGAGAGGCAAGATCATAAACTGTTACCTATAGGCAACAACTAATGCAGTTATTACATAAGGCATAAGGCATATGCGTAATGATGCTTTATCGCATGGACCGAATCCAAATTAGATGATGCCCATAAAGTCGAGCCTTCAATTAGGCCAAAGGCAAAGCCAAAAACAAATTTGCCGATTACCAAACAACAACATCAACAACAACAACAACAACAACAGCAGCAGCAACAACTAAAAGAACAACATGAAAAACTGTACCTGGTCCATAATCATTTCGAGGGCGTTGGAGTCCAATAAAACATGCAGCTTACGAGTCGCAACTGTTCGGCTGGTGCAGGTGAAGGCAGGGAAGAAGCAGAGGTTAGCCTGCAATTGCTCCTGGGCACAGGAGGGTGGCGGGGGGTAGGAGAGGGGCAAAGGGCAAAAGGACTCGGGCACGCACGCCTAATTTGCTTAACTTTTTAGCACCGACAGGCGGCAAACAAGAACGACGCGCGACTCCAGTGAATCTGCTCCTGCCCCCCATCCCACATCCCACACCCCACACCCCACTTCCCACTGTGCACTGCTCCTCCCTCAATAGGTTGGATGCCGAGCGATGGGGGGGAGGGAACGTAATGAAGCAGAGCTTCATAAAAATTCATTATTTATTTAATACGCAGCTCGCAGTTCGCTTGTCCCATACAAAAAGCAAATAAAATAAATTTACGCCTGCGACGCACAGAACAAAAGTCAACGACGACAACATGGGGCACATTTGCCACAGTCAGGCAAGGAGAGGAGGAGGGCAGGAGTGTGTGTGAGGTGGAGGGGGGGGAGGAGGAGGAGTACGCTTGCTGCTGCCACGTAAATGTTACATTTATAATGTTGTTTTTATGGTTCACTCGGTGGGGCAACATTTTACAGAGCCAAAGAGCCAGAGAAAGAGGAAAGCAAAGAGCCAAACAAATAGCGAGTGAAAGCAACGAGCAGCGAGCAGCGAGTGGCGAGTAGCGAGTAGGCCATTTCCTGGGAATGCACAGCACTGTAATGAATTTAAATGCACAAATGTATAAACATAATAATAATAATAATAATAGCTTGGACCTTAACCAATTCACGTAGCTTCTTGTACTTTATGCCTTTGTCATCTCATTTTATTTATTTATATTGCATTTTCATCTCTCACACTCTCACGCTCTCTGCTCATTGTCTTTACAGCCGTCTGCAGCTTGGACTGTGGTCGCAATGGAGTCTGCGAGTCGGGCAAATGTCGCTGTAATACCGGATGGACGGGCAATCTCTGTGATCAGTTGCCCTGCGATGCCCGTTGCTCGGAGCATGGCCAGTGCAAGAACGGTACCTGCGTTTGCTCCCAGGGCTGGAATGGACGACACTGCACACTACGTAAGTAGCCGTAGCCCTCAACTATATTTAAGCAACTTATAAATAAATAAGAAGCACATTATATTTTATTATATATATTCTATAAGTTTGGATTTAGCTTAGAATTGATTATGCTTTGGCAGACTTCCGCTGAGAATACCATGTTAAGCACACTGATTGTGTTGTGAAACATTAAAATAAACAAAGGGAGAGAGAGAGAGAGACTGTAAGAGTGTTCCTTAAGCAGAGAAGCGCGGTCCGAGCAAGTTGTCTATATGCACTGAGCGTGGAGTAATGGTGCAAGTCGCAAGTTGCAAGTTGTTGTTGTTGTTGTTGTTGTTGTTGTTGCTGTTGTTGTTGCTGTTGCTGTGGCAGTTGCAGGCTGCTATCTGCTGTTGACCATTTACAATTGACGCGCAGTCGATTAGCGTTGCGCCAATTCGAAAAGCGAGCAACCGCAGCTGACATCACATGCACATCGAGCAGCAACGAGGCAACAATAACAATAATTGTGGCAGCAACAGCAACAAGAAGACTTGTTCTTCAACAACAACAACAACTTTGTCGCGTCATGTCGCAATGTTGAAAGCCAAACCAAAAACATTGGCGTTGCCGTTGCAGTTGCAGTTGCAGTTGCAGTTGCAGTTGCAGTTGCAAGTGTGCTGTCTATCTGCCGCGGCAGTTCAAATATTTTGAGCAACAACAATGTTGTTGCAAGTTGTGGCATTGTTGTACACATTGCTGTTGTTGTTGTTGTTGTTGTCATGCTTTTTTATCAATATTTTTTTTGTGAGCTCTCTTGCACCAAAGTATTTTGTACATGTTTACGCCATTTGGCCGAGAACTGCAAAGTGTCCTGATGCTGGCTACAGCAGACGAGGGCGGCCTTCAGAGAGAGAGGAAGAGGCGTGGCAGTGACAGTAGCAGCCTCACCCCTTTTATTTAGCTGCTTCGCAGCACTTTTTCTTCTTCTGAGCTTGACAGCTTTGCCGCCACCATGACTTAACCAACACACTACATATAATTTAACTTTTTTTTTTTTTTGCCAGTTTTTACTTTTGCCAACTGTCAATTGAAGTGCAAGCAGCAAATTGGGTATTGATTGAGCCAGATAAGAGTGAGAAAGAGAGAGAGAGAGAGAGAGAGAGAGAGAGAGAGAGAGGAGAGTAGAGAGTAAAGAATAGAGTGAGAGTTAAGGGGCAAAGTCACACTGGGGTTGGGGGGTGAGCATGTGGCAAGTGGCAGCTTTGTGTAGCTGGCAGCAGTGCAGCATGATAAGTAGCTATCGATTGACAGTGATTAAAACTTTAAAAACAAACAGTCATGTTGCAAAAACATACACAGGGAAAGAGCGACACCGAGAGAGAGAGAGAGAGTGTGTGTGCAACTGTGTGTGTGTGTGTGTGTGTATAAGGAAACCCCCGTCCCGTTGGCGGCAGCTCAGGCATGCATGTAATGGCATTACACATAGCCAGAGAGCCATGCCTCAAAGAGGAGGGAGTGGGGGTGGGCGAGCCAGGCCCTTGTCTGCGTATGTTGACTGCCTGCTACTGTGTGTGTGTGTGTGTGTGTGTATGTATTACATTTCGTTGACGTGTGCAAAACCAATAAAACTTCCGACGTCATTTCACTCAGGCCCAACCGAAAGACACTTACCAACCTATGCCAGTACAAACTGCCCCACAAACTGCCTCGCTCCACCCAGACCCTCTCCCTCCCCCGCCTCCACACACACACACACACACACACACATACACACACACTCTTTACGCTTCTAACTTACACTCTTGCCTTGTGAATGCCAACGCTCCTCCTCCTCTCTAGCCACCTTTTCGGTATCCTGTCTAAGCCCGTGTCGAACGGCAGACGCCATTCCCAGTGGGAAGTTGCTCTGACAACATACGGCCAAAAACGTTTTGAATCGATTCAAGTGTTGCAGCAACGCTCCAAGGCGCCAAGGGGTGGGGAAACAGGAATTTGTTGAGGAGGGGGGAGAGCCCAGAGTGGTGGCTTAGACGTGCGAGTCACGCTTGCACAAGCACAAAGTGCCACCCAATATCCTGACACACACCAACACACACCAACACACACACACACACACACACACACACACACACACATTAACTAATACATGCATGTGTTGGCATGTATTTTTAGAAAGTACTTAACGACTTTGCAGCGACTTGCCACATGTCTCTGTATCCATCTCTGTCTCTTTGTCAGCGTAAGTTTTACATCTCCATCTCGCTTGCACTTTGCCCCGCTCTCTTGCTCTTGCTCTTGCGCGACACACACAATGCGGTAAAGTTTATTGAATTTGAGCCGAGATTTGTAACAAATTACACGACTGCAATCCTCAAGTGTAGATACATTTTTATGTCTCTCAATTTCATTTTCCCCATCCTCTGACCCACCCCCATCTCTCTCTTTTAGACTCCCAACTATCCAACATCCACATTGGAGGTGACATCTAATGTGAAAGATACCAAAATAGTCGTTGACTTTTTATGCCGCACTTACGTTTAGTTATGCCGTTGCCATTTTCTCTTTTTTTTTTTTTACTTTCTTCGGGTTTTTTTTATTAAAAGTTGGCGCCGAGATTTTTACTATCTGTCCGAAATATTTAGCTAAAGATTTATAGTAAAAAATAAAAGAAAATATGACGAGAAACATCTGCAAATCGCAGTCGTGACAATTACAGTGAGTTCCTTAGCTAGGCAGCTGAGTTACTTGAGGTTAGTCGATGTTCTTATGCACCAAATGGAGTAAATAGCCTATTTATGTAATCTTAAGTCTTATCAAGTGATGCTGTGCAAATTTCAGCAGATATGTCTGTTAGACAACTGAGTTACTTGAGGCTAGTAAGGGTTGTTATGAACGAATTCTCGTGAATTGTCAACTTATGTAATCTTAAGGTACATCAAGTGATGCTGTGCAAATTTCAGCTGAAATGTGTGTAAGACAACTGAGTTACTTGAGGCTAGTAAGGGTTCTTATGTAAGAATTCCAGTGAATTGTGAACTTACGTTATCTTAAGGTACATCAAGTGATGCTGTGCAAATTTCAGCTGAAATGTGTGTAAGACAACTGAGTTACTTGAGGCTAGTAAGGGTTCTTATGTAAGAATTCCAGTGAATTGTGAACTTACGTTATCTTAAGGTACATCAAGTGATGCTGTGCAAATTTCAGCTGAAATGTGTGTAAGACAACTGAGTTACTTGAGATTGACTAAGGATTGCTTGCGAGAAATACGAATATATTCTTCATACGTATTGATAGCGGCAGTTATGGTATGAAGTGATATTGAATAAGTTGCTGTATAATAATAATAAATATAACCTGCTTGAGTTTAGTCAGGATTGCAATAGAGAAAGTTTATGAAAACTGCGCTCACTACGTTTATAATCAGGTTCCGCCCAAACAACAGTTTCAGCTGAAAATCAGGTAAAACATCAAAGTTATTCGAAATTATTCGTACTTCCCATAAATCTAGTGTGTGAAATTTTGCTGTGGATTTGTGACTTTTTAGGGGAACTATGCAACTTTTCACAGATTTCTGTGTTGCGCATTTGCCTCTAAGAAACTTAGCATAATGCCAGCACATAAACACACACACAACACACACACACACTCAAGTTTTCATGTGAATTTGTTTGTGCAAAGGCAGCGTCAGCAGACATCGTTCAAATATTGGCAGCAACACTTGACGTTATTGCCAATATGTGTAGCATATACACAGAGAGAGAGAGAGTGATAGAGAGAAGGGAAAGAGAGCGTGTGTGTGTGTGTGTGTGTGAGAGAGTCGTAAACAGGAAGGCAGTTACGACAAGGAAGTCATTTTATGCGCCGCAAACTTTTTAACATACCGGAAGTTGAGTTAGCGTCGAGGTTACCCATTTTGCAAATGACACATGTCAAGTGACATTAACTTTGCGTCAAATGCTCAAATGCTGCCATGTCATTGTTGTTGTTGCTGCTGTCGTGGAACAAAACAAAAATAAACCCCATGCCCCCCATAGTCACCCATACATAAACATAAACCCTACCCAATCCAAACATTCAGCTGAAAAGCAACAAACAGTCACATCAACGGTGGCATCTATCGTTACGTTTCGTTGGCTTTTTATGTTTTACTGTTTTGTAGATTTCTCCACATTTCGTTTATGATGTTGTAGATGTGCGTGCGAAGGGCACTTTGATATTGCTCCCTGTAACCCCAAACCAAACCCCACCATCCCCATTACGGACTACTACACTGCCACTTCAGTGCCTGGACTCACTTGAGCGAGCGCTGCCTGAAGAGCAAACATTAACATTATTTTTATATTAATGCTCTCTCCCCCCTTTCTCGCTATCTCTTTCTCTCTCTCTCTTTCGCTCTTTCTGTCTGTTTCTTTCTCGTTGGAATATAAAAAATAATAACAAGCAAATGTCACATACTCAAACCCCACGCTAACTACTCGTTACAAGTGCCCCTTCCCCATCTGTTCTTCATGTTGCCACTTGCATGTCACATTCAATTTAACAGCGAACAGAATGCAGTTCTGCTTGTGGATCTATTGAATAATACTCGATACACTCGTTACTTATTGCGCTTTTACTCGTGATTCTCATTTAATTGTTCCTTAATTTACAGATTTATTTAGATTTCTCAGTTATACTCGTTGACAGAATTTTCTTGTACTCGTTGCTTTTGTTGCAACTACTCGTTCTCATCTATTCTCAGTTATAGTCATTCTTTTGTTCGCGTTCTTGTCGTTAGTTATTCTATGGTTAATTATCGAATGTAATCTCCAATCAACAATTCTCTCGCTGCACTTACTAGAGCTTATTCATACTCGCTGTCTCTGCCACTCGTTCAACTTAGTGTTTATCCAACTTTATACGTTACTCGTTGGTCAACGCTCTCAAAATGTTTATCGAAAATACTCGCTGCTCTTACTCGCTGTGATTCTTGCTATTACACCCTTCTTAATAACCTGCTCTCAATCCTATGACTTTTTCCAACTTCTCTTACAGCTGGCTGCGAGAACGGTTGCTCACGTCACGGTCAGTGTACATTGGAGAATGGTGAATATCGTTGCGATTGTATTGAGGGCTGGGCTGGTAGCGATTGTTCCATAGCTTTGGAAATGAACTGCAAGGATAACATTGATAACGATGGCGGTAAGTAAATTAACTTTTAAAATGTTTAACATAAACATAAAAGAAGAAAAAAACACATAAATGAAATATGAAAAAAAAAAAAACCGAAAACACATTGAAAATAAACAACAAAACTAAAAACCAAAATCCAGATGGCATGACGGACTGTTCAGATAGCGAATGTTGCTCTCATCCCGCCTGCTCCGAGCACATAATGTGTCTCTCGTCCAACGATCCCGTTGAGGTATTGCTACGTAAGCAACCTCCATCGGTGACGGCCTCATTCTACCAGAGGGTCAAGTTCCTCATTGAGGAGAATTCGGTGCAATCGTATGCCCATATGGATGAGTACAGTGAAAAGTAAGTACAGCGCCAAATTATTATCTAGTTTGTAATATCAATTTATTAGCTGTGGGGGATATCAATTCCAATTCTACAGTTGGGATTGTATTATATATATACATATATGGATATAAACTGTATATGCTGTATAATCTCTTAGTGCGCAGTATAGGTCCACAGTGAAGGGGCTAAGAAACTAATGGATGAGGCTTTTATATTGAGCAATTGTTTTAGTTATCGAATGATTGATTTATCGATTCAGTTCACTTTTAAGTTACAAATATTGCGAATTACGATTAATCAAAAAAATGATAAGTAATTTTTTTTTTTGTTATATTTTGAGTTTTACAGTCAGTGGATAAGAAGGTGTATTAAGCGTATATACAATAGTTAAATGTAAAATCATATTAAACTTTATATACATATATATACCGAATATACATCGAAATTTAACTGCACCATAGAGATGATAGAGATGATACTGATCGAATATCTCTCTCAATCTGTTGCCTAATCTTACGTTTTGTGGTACTGCATCAACGAAGAGAAAAAGCTCAAATTTTCTATCAAATGTTTTTTGATTTCTTTACGTTGAAATTTGTTTTTCTTATCATATATATGTATATACAATATATATGTATATATATATATATATATATATATATATATATATATAAATAAATATATATATATATATATACTTAGATATATAGTTAGTTTTTTCTTTTTGTTTCTTTGTATTTTGCTTTAACAAAAGTTGTTTAAAACCTCTAAATGAAAATTGTTATTGAAACTTGTTTATATATGTTTTCAAACTTCAACTGAACACATTCAACTAGTCTCAACAAATCGAATCAAATTCTATAACAAAAAAAAAAAAAAAAAAAAAAAAAAAAAATAATAAACCCAAAAAAAAAACAAAGAAATATAAAAAAGAAATCAAATACCCGCAATCACATTCCCACAATCCCGTACGCCTCTCTCCCCTCAATGAGTCTATCATTTATGCGTTGGACGTGCTACAAACTAACCTCAAAATATATATTGAAAGATCTCTTAAAGAAAACAGAAAAAAACCAACAAAATGTTGAATTTAACGTTTATGTTTATGTTTGTTCTCTCTCGTGTTTCATTCAGTTTTATCTCAGTTCTATATATATGTATATGTATACTACTTTTTCTTCTTCTTATTTACATTCCTTTCTTACTTTTTGGCCTAACCTCAAAAAAAAAAAAAAAACGATAATCTGAAAATTTAAATCTTATAACTTATACTGTCGCTTAACGCGCCACAAAATTTTCTCTTAGTTTGAGCTTTTTCTTTTCTTGCCTGCCTCAAAAAAAAAAAGAGTAAGGGTACTCAAAAAAAATACCAAAAAAAAATAAAAAAATACTTAGCGCAAATAAAATTTTCCGTAATTTTCAAGTTTTACGTTTGATTTTCGTATAGCTCTTAATTTCTCGATTTCAGTTCAAGCTTCATTTTTCATTCTCGAACTCTACGTTTTGTCTACAACAATTTGATAATGTAAAAAACAAAAATGTTTCAAAAATCCAAAGCGAAAATAATGATAGCACTTCATTGAGTATGTGTGTTGTCTAGTGTTTTACCTCCTTGTGTTCGTCTAACCCTAAAAAAAAAACTATGACTATGAAATACTAAAAAAAAAAAAAACAGAGAATATAAAAATACCCTAGTCTTAATGAGTCTCAAAGAATAACAACAAAGGGAAGTATCTTTGTTGTGAATATAAAATAGAATTTGTTATTACATAATTAGGTGTCAGTGTCCCCCAACAACCCCACGTACAGAGAGCTAAAGAAAAAGCAAAACTTAACTTAAACTATGCAAATTTTGTTTTGAGTTGAAACTTAAGTTTTGTTGCATTTTAATTTTATCTTCGTCAACTTTGAGTGCATTTTGGGAAAAAAGACTCTCAACATAAACTCACAATGCACTCCACATTTAGTCTAGTATTTAAAAGAAAATATTCTATACTTACTCGAAAATGTGAGTAAATTTTAACTCTGATTTGCTTGGGTTCAGTTCGTATAGTATTTTCTAAGACTTTGTTTATCTTTTCTTTTATTTGTTTTTTTTTCTATCTGTGAATATGAATATATTCGATAAAAATTTATGAAGAAATGTAGTCGAAAGTGTACTTTTTTGTTGTTGTTTTTGATTTGTGATTTAAACATTTGTTATATGAGAAAGAAAATATACGATAAGAATACAGAAGAAAGCCAAAACCACATCAAAACCAAAACCAAAACGAAAGCAAAACAAGGACTTAAAACTATTTTCGAATTTTCTATAAGAACAAAAGACCAAAAAAAAAAAAAAAAAATAATATAAAAAATAGATGAAGAAGAAGAAGAAAAAAAGAAATTTGACTTGTGTGTTTCTTCGACTATTGTTTGATTAACTACTAAGTATATTTCACTTCTATTTTCTTTCTTGAGTTTTACTTGAACATTTTTACTGTAAATGTGTGTGTCTAAAGCGAATTGTTTTTGTTACAAGTATTTCTTATGATTTGTACGTAATGCTACATATGTATATATGTATACTAAATATATATATATACATATATGAGATCCAATTTTAAGTTTTATTTAACAACAACATTTAACCAACTAACCATACTAAAAGATACTGAAACGAAACGTTACATTGAGATTGAAATAAACCCCAAAAAAAATGAAGCCTGATGTCTGCTAAGATGTATCCCCAAACGTATCTTCGTAACAAAATACCAAAAAAAAAAAAAAAAAAAAAAAAAATACCTTACTGAATTAAGTGTGTTTGTCAAATGTGTTTTATGATTTCATTTATCAAGTGACGTTTAATGTATTTTTTTATTTCGATTATACAATTGCTTTAGTTTCAAGCTAAGAAAGTATTTTAGGTATGCCTCACAAACTGAAAAAAAAAAAATATATTACCAAAAAAAATATAAAAAATCTCAACTTGATGAAAATTCGTTAACGAAAAGCATCTTTGTCTTTTAATTTCTTTTTTATTGTCCTGTCAATTAATTGTGTACTGTCCTACTCTGTTGCTGTGGCTCGATACCTTCATGTTGTGTGCTAAACTAAAATCCAAACAATCAAATCGAATTTCAACACAAATCAAATGCATTCCCAATGCAAAAACTACAAAAAAAAAAAAAAAAAAAATCAATCAAAATAAAAAAAAAAAAAATACTACGTATCAACTCGTGAACTTGTAGTCTCTTCTGGAGCTCGTTCACACCTTGGTAAGTCAAAAAAAAAAAAAAAAAAAAAAAAAAAAAATACTTGAAAGGAAACAAACACTGGCGTATAAATGGTACTAAAAAACAAAATCAATTAAAATACCATTGTAATTTTGTTTGGCCTTGGCCTCATATAGTCGCAATTCTTAGTTCTATTTTCATTTTCAATTTTTTCAACGTCATGTAAATGCATCGATTTTCTGTTCCTTTTTATCATATTATATTCCATACTAAGAAGCATAATGCATCGAAAGTTTCACTACACACTCCAGTATTTTTTAGTAATTATTTTTCCATTCATTAAACAAAAATACCGAAATATTTGGTATTTCCAGTTCGATGAACAAATTACAGCGGAATGTGCAACAACGAAAAGCTATTACAAAATGCCAAAATAATGTATTTCCAATACATCAAATTGATTAATGAACACACCCCTCCACTCGCCGCTAGATGGCGTCTCTCACCCACCTCTACCTGTTGCATTTTCCATGCTGTAATTGCCTTTCGTGTACCCTTCATCGCTTCCGCTCCAGCTCCAGCTCCAGCTCCAGCTCCAGCTCCAACAACCTCCTCGCCCCCAAAAGCCCAGCATTAATTTATATATTATTTTCTGTTTCATTTAATTCGTTTTCCTTTCAAGTTATGAAATTTACACTTCAAAAACCCCATAAGTCAACAAGCTATTCATGTAAATAATGTAAACCAACATATTAAATGTGACAACTACAGTAAAAAGAGACAGAAGAAGAAGTACAACAAAATATATGGTTTTTCACACATTTCCACAAATTTTCATCTCATCATTTTACGTTCTTTACATAATAAAAAAATAAAATAAAATACATTAAATAGCAGGCATACTTTTTTGTATTATTAGGGCCATGCAATGAGTACTATGAAGAAAAAAATACATAAAAAAGAAAAGAGAAGAAAAAAAAAATACTGAAATCTGCAACAGCAAAAATAATAATAATCAAGTATATAAGTATTTGTATGTGTTATGTGTACGTGTCTATGTGTATTTAGTTGATTATTTATTTATGTTTTCCCCTTTTCTGATTAACAAATATTAACACGCATACTAAACTATTCAAACTAATTCAAACAACAACAACAATTACAACAACAGTAACAACAACAACAGCTACAACAAATACAAAATAAAATATATATATATAAAAGAAATGTCACTCGATTTATTTGTCATTTCATTACATTAAATTGTCATTTAATTTTCCGCATGAATTTCTTTCTTTTTTTTTTTTTGTTTTTTGGTTTTGATTTCCATTTAATTATTTTGTGATTTTATAATCAAAACTCAGTCACTCGCCCGTTACACACTCGATACTCGTTACATTCCCCAATTCAAACTGTCGCTCTCTATATTTCTCTCATACACTCACACACCCACTCTCGTTCTCGCCCGCTCTCTCTCTCTCTCTCTCTCGTAACTCTCGTCACAACAACAAAAAAGTTCACCTAAAAACTAAGCGAATTTCTTTCTCATTCACCAAATCCAAATATTTATACTTTTAGTTCACATAGTTTAATATTTTGTTTATTTTAAACATAATTTTTACTCATCATCGTACCAAGTTTTTCCCTTTTCTAACTCTCTAAACATATCTTCTACTCTACGTAACTGTCGTTTTTCATTTCTCCTTTGATTTCATCAATGCTTTTTATGATAAATCGAAAGAATAAAAAAAAAAAAAAAAAAAACAAAATAATTAAACTCATCTTAAACAATAGAAATGCTTTTTGGTTATCACAAGTTTTCAATCTTTTTGTTTTTCTTTGAACTAATTTAAGAGTACAACCAACAAAAAGTCAGTGAGCAAGTCGAAGCTTGCACACAACAACATTAACAACAACAACAAAAAAAAAAAAAAAATATATATATCTAGGCTTTCAGTATATTGAGTATTTATTAAATACCAAAGCAGTTGTTATCTCTTTTTGTATCTCTAAATGTAACTCAAGCAAGGAAATACCAAAAACTACCGATAATCGAATAAAGTGAAATATATATAAAAACTATATATATATATGTATATATATATATATATATATATATATAGCTATATATATCCTTATATGTTGAATCCCACCACAAAAGAAAAAGAAATAAAAAAAGAATAAAAGAAAAGAAAACCCAAAAATTCCCTCCCAACGTTTTCCCAAGTGTCCCAATTGTCTGCGTCTAAGCCATTTGTTTATATGTTTTCCAAATACAACAACAAATAACAATTATCACACATACTCACACACACATACACCCATCCACACACACACACACACACACACACAAACAAACACACACACACACTCACATAACGCTCTATTAAAGTGTCCTACAAAAGGTGCAATACATAAAAAAAAATATAAAAAAAAATCAAGAAAAAAATTTACAACAATTCAGAATGCAAACTTTTTCACAATATTTTCCTATTTTTATTTGTTTTTTTTTTTTTTTGTTTGTTTCTAATAAATATATATATATATTTTTTATAATAATTAAGTGAAAATACACTGCCGCGCAACCGAATAGTTTAGGTATTAAAAAAAGAAACAAAATGAGACGAAGTAAAACAAATTAACTTTAGTCAATCTTTTCAGCACTTTCGAATTGCTTGGAATATATTTATCGAAATTTGTGAAACACCTTCATTTCATTTACCATGATAAAGCGAAAATGATTGACATTAAAATATATTATTTACACATTATATAATTAAATATTATACATTAAATAATTAAATACCAAACTTCAAATTGCATATTTAAATATGCTTAAACAAAAACGTTTAGCAAATAAAATCCGGCAATTTACTTGTACCTATTCAGCTGAGCGGCAGTGTACAATAAATATATATATTTTTTCTATACATTTTAATTGTTTGAATTTTGTGTTTCATTTTTGTTTTATACTCTCTCTCTCTCTGTCATTTAAATGATGTATAAAATGTGATATTTTTCATGGTGCTGAGTTAATTGATATCTTGAATAGTTGTGTCGAAACAATCGATAGTTAAAAAAAGCATATTTATAACTTGACGCCTCCCATTAATGAACTCAAGTAATTAACTAATTGTTGAACTAATTACGTATTTAATTATCTGACTGAAATAGAAATGGATTTATGAAATGAATTTAATTGCTGGATAAACATAAAGTGAACACTATGTTTGTGAATATTATTGATCCAAGTTTGATCCACGAACTTAATGGAGAATTAATTGTTATGAACATTATCTAAATTTATATGCCAAGTTAACTACAACTAAAGGTGCTTAAGCTCAATTGAGATTTGAGTTCAAATAGTTAGTAGTATAAGTTTTAGTTTAGATGATCTCTCGCCCCTCTCTATTTCTATTTAGTATAAGACTATAATTCTTTATTGCAGATAAAAAAAAAATATGTATTTTTCCAGCTTGTTTGTTGTGCTTTTATCCCTCGGACTTTGTTTAGCCATTGCAAAAGCATTTTCAAAAGCAGCAGCTCATACTTATACTTATACTTATACTATCAAGCTAACTATATAGGGAGTTGCTGAAGGCATAACCATAATCGCAGGCGATTGCTTGGCATCGTTGCTGGTTAGCTTTCTTATATATATATATATATATATATAACTCGACACGGACACCGACACCGTAACGCAATTATAAGGCAAGTGAATGTTAGAGATGAGGAGAGGAAGTCGGCGTTAAGTTGGAGGATGTCATGGAAACTGGGTGACATTGTTGCCGTTGTCGTTGTTCGTTGTTGCTTGCCGATAAAATGAAATCCAAGTAAATGCGATACGGGCGTGTCTTGGTTAAAGAACATTTCTGATGGGGGTCTTCTTGAATCTCAGGACTTGGTTATAGCTATAACGTATAGAAGAGCATAGTGGGATCTAGGGTTTCGCTTCAGATGCCCCACGAATGTCGCCGCCTTGTCAACGTCTTTGGCTTTTGTCTGTTTTTCTCTTCGTTTTTTGTTTTTTTTTTTTACCTCGTTTGCCTTTTGTGTTGCCTCAAGTGGCACGGTTATGTGGAGCACTGCCCAAGCGAATGGGGCAAGCAAAATGGGCAAGAAAGGGAAGAGTAGGGACACGTGAGGGGGTAGGGAGGTGTGTGGTGTGGTGTGGGGAGGGGGGGCAGTTGTGTAGCTAAGGAACAATGCTCGTTGTTGGCGGCGCACATTGAAAAGTTTTTGCTACTTGCAACGGGGCAAATGCAAAAATTGTTAACAATAGAAATAAAGGAGACGAAGCACAGGCAAAAAAGCAGCAGACGCAAAAACACACACACACACACACACACACACACACACAAATAGAAGAAGCAGATGAAGAAGTAGAAGAAAGCGAAGACAACAACAATAACAATAGAAAGGAACAACAACAACAATAACAACAGCAATAACAAAGGCTGACTAAAAATTAAACAATAAACAATGGCGGGGCGACTATAGATTACTTCCTGTTTTTGGCTTCCATTTTGGGTTGACTTTTTCCCTGACAACGTCGACAAGGACGACGATGAGCCTGCCTGCCTGCCTGCCTGCCAGCCAGCCTTGGCTAACTGCCTGCCTGCCTGCCTGCCAGCCTTTGGCTCCTTGGACTCTTGCTAGAGCATACTCTGCTGCCTCTTCCCTCTCTTCTTCTTTTGTTTAAAGTTGGCCAAAAGAAGTTGAAAGCAGCAGAAAACCATAAGGAAACGCCTGCCTTGTCCTTGGCAAACGGCGGCGCCATTTCCATCCTTTCTTTTCCTTTCCCCGTTCACCCAGTTTCTTCCGCTCTGCGTTCTACTTGGTTGTGGTTATGGTCTCTCTTCTTTTTTTTTTTTTTTTTTTGTGCTGGCGGGTTAGCTTTGTGGTTAGTTACCCGCTAAGTGGTTTTTGCCACATCCAAACATCAGCTAATGTATATTTTCTCTGATTCAGATTCTCATATTTGCAGAGTTTCTCTCGCATTGTCTTTGTTTCTGTGTTTATGTTATCATCGTTGTCCTTGGCACTCGACAGTTGTCCTTTTTGTTTTCAGTTAAACAGATTAACTAGTCTCGCTTGTCTTAGCCAAGAGAGAGAGACACACACACACACATAGACAGAGAGAGCGAGAGAGGGAGAGAGAGAGAGAGTGGACAAATCTGTTGACAGTCGCCAGTTGGCAGCTGAAGTTGCCGCAGAAGATGCACAAGTCACTAAATAGCTTGGCAACTCTGTCAAAC